>CAODLS011417784.1:0-10177 GCA_948243855.1 Flueggea neowawraea | reverse complement strand
TAAATTCACTCTCACAGCTCATGTTGTTCACTCTACTTTGTTGAATTGCCCCTCTGATTTGATTGCTTTAAGCTTTTTTGTTTGGTGTGCTAAGCAACATAATTACTTTCATGATAGTTTCGCTTTTGATCATATGATTCCTGTGGTTTCGCGATTGACTGATCGGTACAAGACGGCTAGAGGAATTATTGAGGCATTGGAGAGTGTTGGTTCGGTTGTAAAGGCTCAGACTTTCTTGCTTTTGTTAAGGATCTATTGGCGTGGAGCAACGTATGCTATGGTTTTTGAAGTTTATGAGCAAATGGGTCGTTTTGGTTTTAAGCCAAATACATTTGCCCAGAATGTGTTGATGGATGTTTTATATAAGTTAGGGTGTGTCGATGCTGGTATTACGGTTTTAAGAGAGATTCAGTCTCCAAATTTCTTGAGTTTCAATATTTCATTGTGTAATTTATGTTGGTTGAATCATGTGGTGGGCGTTACCGATGTTCTGCGGATGATGTTGCGGATGGGTTATTATCCTAATGTTGAAGCATTTGAGATGGCTTTGAACTGTTTCTGCAAAGTTGGTAAATTGGCAGAGGCATATCAAATTTTGGGTATAATGACAACTCTAGGAATTTCGTTATCTGTAAATGCTTGGACTATATTGGTTGATGGATTTTGCAGGTTGAAACAACCAATCCTGGCTAGTCATTTATTGACGAAGATGGTTCAGAGTGGTTGTTCTCCCACCGTTGTAACTTATACAACTCTTTTCAAGGGATATATAGAATCTCAAATGGTAAAAAAGGCATTTGGTGTTCTAAATACCATGGCATCCGAAGGTTATGTTCCTGACTTGTTTCTTGTGAATGTATTAATACATGGTTTGTCCAAAATTGGGAGATATGATGATGCAATAGGTGTATTTTTAGGTTTGCCAAAATGGAATTTGGTACCCGATTCATGTACTTTTTCTTTTTTAGTTTCAGCCATATGTTCTTCTAAAAGGTTTAGTCTTTTACAAGATTTAGTTAGTGGAATTGTCATTGAAGCAGACACAGTGGTCTATAATTCACTTTTAAATTATTATTGTAAAATTGGGTCTCCAGATCTTGTTCTGAATCTATACAATGACATGGTAGATAAAGGTTTCGCCCCAGATAACTATAGCTTTGTTGCATTACTGAGAGCACTCTGTGGAATAAGAAGATTTGATGAAGCAATTAATGTGTACCATGGGATTATAATGAGTAATCCTGGTCATGATTCCTTTGTCCATACTGTAATTATTGATGAGCTTATGCGAGGTGGTCAATGTTATAAACCAATGAAAATATTGAGGAAAGCTATTGTTGAAAAATACCCGCTAGATAATGTATCATACACAGTTGCCATCCGTGGACTTCTCAAGGTTGGAAGGACTGCAGAAGCTTCTTCTTTGTATTACCAAATGAAAGATGTTGGCTTGTCTCCTGATGTGTGTACATATAGTGTATTGATCTGTGGTTTTTGCAAAGGAAGGGATATGGAAATGGTCCAAAAGTTGTTAGAAGAAATTATAGAGCTGGGGGTTCAACTGGATTGCAAAGCACTCATCAGATTAACTGACTCTCTATTGAAATCTCATTTGTCTTCTTCTTTGTATGAATATTTGATAAAATTATGGAATTTGAGTCTGCTGAATGATGAGAAGACACGTGCACTGTTTTTTGCTGGGCATGAAGGTTGGAAAATATTTGAGGCATATGCATCATCGAAAACTTATGTGAAGGATAACGAATTACTGGATGCGTCTAGTTTTGATGATCAGTATGATGTGGCTGTTTCTATGGGCTGAGCGAGGAATTTACCCTGAAATTTTTCTGTACTTCCATTTTCCGTGTGAGTCACATCACAAGTAATGATGAGGCCTAATCTGGTATGTTCTCCTGATGATGGCATTCTTTGGAATTTCAATAGTTTGTTCAGGTAATCTTTCGTGGTAATCTCTTACATACTATTCGTTTCTTTCTTTTGTTATTTTTGTATAAAACAAACAAATCTTTTTAGTCAAAGGCTTTTACTAATGAGATGCCAATTTATAGACTAGCTAACACCCAATATAGATTAATGATCCTACAAAAACAATGAAACTTTAACTGCTTAAATATTCTGGACTGAAGGTCTAAAGTCCCAATCACAAGTGTCGGAATCACATTCCATCAAAAACTTTAAAGGAGCAAATAGGATTTGCTACTCAATTCAATGAATCACCATTTTAGCTCAACTTTTATCTCATTGCTGTAGATTTTCTTGTATTTTCTTGTGTATATAACTATCGTTTTCCTTGATGAGTTGCTTTTTTTATTCATTCTTACTGATACTTCTACAGTGAAGGATTAGCAAGTTGAGCTCCTGCTTGCAAAGCTGCGGCTTGTTTTGGATGCAGAAAAATGTAATGGGTTTATTTTTTTAAATTCAGCATTTTTAGTGATATCTACTTGTTTTCCTCCTATTTTGTATTTCTGTAAATTGACCATATATGAGAATTTATATGCTGAAACTGCTGCCTTATAAAAGATTCTTCTGAGTTCATCAATTTAGTGCACGTTACAAAAATACAAAATTCTCATATATATTATATGATACTCGCGTACTCGGGAAAGTAAGAAATTCTCATCATTCTCATCTTGTTGGCGTAGAGATATAGAAACTTAGATCTACTTTTTATAATTATTTTTTTTAGTCTGTTTTGGCGTATTGTTGTAATCAACTCTGCTGTATCTCTATGCCGTTCATATCTAATGTTTCTGTTTGGAAAGTGGTGATGCCGTTAAATACTTTACCTTTGTACTTTGTGGAAGGGAAGCGATGGTTTATCATATGAATGAGTTTAGCTTCCTTCAATTCCACTTTTTCTCTAGTCTCATGTTCTCCCCAGTTGCACTGCAGTGGAAATTAAGCAGCTGATGTTTGTGTACGGATTTTCAGGCTAGCCTCTCACATGGCTCAGCAGATGTGGAGGTGCTTCGCAGAAGAGGGTAATATGTTGGTAACAATAGTATCGAAGATCATATCCCTGAAGATAGAGCTAAAGATTTGCATATGTGAAAGGTGGAATGCAAATGAAGTGTAGCTTATATTTAATAGCTGCAAGCCAGCAACAACATTGCAGATTCCTTAGAAGAACTCTTCTCCCATCATGCGTTAGTGGTTTGTAGACCTTGACTTTACTCATTTTTGCATTTCGTTACATTTTTACACAATAATAGATATAGGTGACTGGGACTGTGATCCTATCTTGTGTTGATTGTTTCAACCAAGTCTCAATTTTTGACTGGCGCTTGGATAAGTTTAAGGAGAAGTTGAACAACATTCATTTAATCGGCATTACTAATTACTTAGTTTTTCACTTAATTCTGATCAAGTCAACCATTAGACAGTTGGAAAGGCTAATATTTTTTTCTGACATTTAACTCTAGCAAAAATTCAAGTTGCGAACGCACTTTCCCATGATTTGCTGATCATATCTAAATCCCAATTGTCGAAGGTACCAATATCATTGAATATGTATTATTCATACATGAATGACTAAACCTCAGCAGATGTGCACCTGTATGTATGCTCGATGTACAATGTCGATGCATGACATGGTGGAAGAATTCAGGGCATGGTGGAAGAAGCATATCCAATCATTCATTATGGATGTGAAAAGCGCAGTTGGGAGATCATTCAGACTTGTAGAAGTTGACCTCAAAAAATTGTTCGAAGATCGACTCTGTAGTTTATTGGATTAAAGCAAAGTTCCTGCCTATCAGCCTCTTGTCACTGGGTGAGGTATCTTATATAGGTACTTGCCATTGTCTATGGATTATTGGTCAAGGTAATTTGACTGATTTCTTGCTTTTTCTCTAGAAGCATACAAATCTCGGTGACAGTAAGGAGTTGGTGGAAAAAAAGTTGTTAATGGTTAGTATGGTTTCCTTTTTATTATTATTTTTTACTGTGAAAATCGTCAGATAGTTGAAAACATCTGAAAAATGATTATGAAATCTTTTACAGAAGTTGGAATAAGTATCCACATTTCATTTGTGTCAATCGATGTTTTTGCCAACAAGACCCTACACTTTGTGAACTATATGTTGAAAGATGGAGGAAGATGCTAAACTTACACTCTTTGTTTCTTTTGGTGCATAAAAAAATAAATAAAGAAGTTGCAATTTCTACAAACAATTCTTGTAGAAGAACAAGCTTGTGCATGTTTCTTTAAAAGTATAAAATCTCCGGGTGCCATACGAGGAAGCCCTTTGTTCATTGTGTAGTTAATTCTTTGTACGTTTAACATTGTACAAGGATGCCAATGTTGGCAACCTGACTTTGCCAACTATATTTTGAAAGATGATTCGGCCACCATTTCTGTCAAATTAAACTTGAAATTGATTTGAATCATCTTTTCATATACATGGAAAACGTGAAATCCAATTTATTCTTTTACTATTTTTTGTATGACTCGAAGCCTTTACTGAAAACTCAAGCAAGATTATGGAATTGGGTTCCTTTTTTTCTTTTTTAAAAAAGGGTTTTTCACATATATAGTAATATAGACCACGGCATTGAGCAAATGACAAAATCATTTGCAACAAACTTCCAATTTTGCTTTTTTTGCCCTTTTTCATTTTAGCCATCCACAATGTGATGGACGTTACATGCACTTTTGCTATAGTTGAAGAACAACAACAACACTATATACAGAAGAACCACTAAAAGGAGAGGTTCGAGAAAGAATTAGATATGCACAGTAGTGAGAAAGGCAAAATCTATTTTTGTTTATGTACAAAAAATCCCATCACAGTCGAAACCGAAAGTTGCAGAAAATAAATTGAGGTGGGACTAGAAAGGCGCAGACACAATGTCTCTTAAACCACGCGATCTCATCTCATCATCTTCATCTTCCAAATAATCCATTTCCCCACTCATATCCATCCCTTTGTCTCCACGTTTTCCTCCCATACTCACCACTGGTTCCAGACCCTGCAAAATAAATCCACATAAAGTATCACAATTTTTTTTTTAAAAAAAAGTTCAAAATTAGATATACGACGATTGAATATTTCTTCATTCATTCACACCGGCTAAATTCTTAATCCTTTCTCCTCTTACTAAAACTAAGAGTGTTCTTGTAAATTATGGTCTATACCAAATATAGAAGCAGTGATTTTAAATCAAAGGTTAATCAAACTCTTACAACTATAAGGCAAAGTTTGGTTTTTTAGAGATGATAATGAAAAAGTTAACAAATAAATCACTGTTACTACCATTCTACAAAACCGTACATGAAATTTTCACCTCTTTGGATATATGTTGCCTGTTAGACATCAATAAAAATTGCAGAATATACACAAAATAATGTTAGTTTTTTATGACAAAAACAAAATGCTTTGATATGAAGAGTAAAAATCACGAGAAACTTTTAGCATAAAAATCAATCTCTAACTTTTTTAGTTTTCTACGCAAAAGACACGTACCATTTAGCACAATCTCACAATTTGACCAAGGAACCGCAAATAATCATCCATGCAATTTCTCAACTACCAACAATTAAGGCTTTGTTTAGTATTGAGATTGAAATTATTAAGAAGGTAAAAGTGTTTCAAAATCAATAAATTTTTTTAGATTTTTGGTAATAACCCAAAATGTATGATATAAAATTGGAATAATTAGAATTCGTAACTCTTTTTCTAAAAAAAATTAAAAAAAAAACTACTCATCATACTTTTAAATCATTAATAGATAAAATAGTCTTATCTAAGCACACACAAACAAAAATAAATAATACCAATAACATTTACTTAAATAATTCTCTCAAGTTATACTATTTTTACCATAAAGTTTTAATATATATAAAAAAGCAACTTTATATAATGGTGCTTGTCTATTGTTTTTTGCTAACAACACTTTAACCATAATGCCAAACAAAACCTAATATTTTGCACCAATCATCAAAAGCTTAAATTTTTAACATATTGTAATTTTTATTATTTTTTTCCCACCACACAATTTATTAAATTTATCAACTCCAAAAAAAAAGATTCTATTACCTACCATCTAATCACCAAAAACAAAAATATCATCATTTATTATCTACTATCATAAGGATTCTAATTACGTTTTTATCTATAGAATTCCAAATAACAATCTTGAAACTATCATCAACAACTTATCCCCCTATTATTTTCTTGTCTAACAAGTTTCTTACCCTTCCACACATGATCAGTGGTTGCAAGACGAAACTAATGCCGCCATAGAAAAACAGAGAGACCAAAACAAGGGTATATAGAAAAGAATGGACTAGAACTAGACGTACCTCGGTGAATATGCTCATAGCTTCCTCTATGCTCCTCGTTCTTAACACATACAAAGCTGCTTCCTACAATCATTCAATCATAAACTTTCATTAATCCAACCAAACCTCAAACTGAAACCATAATGCATCATCCTCATCGATCATTGTTTCTTTAAAAAGAGAGACTTTCAAAATGAACCAACTATACTCACCCTTGCGTATTGGATTTGATCCATAGTGAGCGTTCTTGGCTCGCTCTCGATGGACGACTTCCTATCAATCCTCACCATTGTCGTCGATCCACTGCCACCGCTTTCCATTTAGACACGAGACGAGTTGCCCATGTAAGGCTTTAATAATGCACCACGTTAAGGTAACACAAACTTGTAAATGGTCTTTATATACAGACTTCTCTTGGGGCTGGGGTGGTGAGCTATTAAACCACGTAATGTAACGTGGCAACATCCACAACCATCACTGCACGTGGCGGCTTCTGGATCGTCGATTACATACGTGGCGGGTGATTAAACCGGGTTCTCAATTTTGGGAAAGTCCGAGTCTACCAGGGTGACGTGGAGGCTGCGAACTTACCCAAGGGAGGAGAATTTTCGGGTGGAGGTGGAGTTAGTCCGGTTTGATTCATGGTTTTCGGAAACCAATTAGAATGAGCCACGTCGGTGGATTTTGTATTATGGAATTGTACGGCTTGGTTCTATGTGGAATGATTGTGGTGCAATAGTTGGTAGTGCTGGGTCCAGGTGATTGTGGCCGTCGATGGGTATGACGTGGAAGGAGGGTTCACGAGGAGTCATGCAGGTGTTTGCACTAGATAAATTATTGAAGGTGGAGCCATCCTGAGGAGACATGTCCCGTCCGTGAGATTCTTGGTGTGGCCCACAATATTGTTTTGTTCTTCATTATTGTTTTCTTTTTTAGATATTTGACTTGATCCAACGGCTGTGCGTTGTTGGAATTAACGACCATTTTTGTGGTCTATGAAGAAATGATGCCATCTGTTTATAGATGAATTGTGATTAGCTAAATTGAGTTTAATCAACTGTCTTATTTATTATTTATTGAAGATTTTTTAGTATAACTATTGAAGATTTTTAGCTTATATTTTTGTATAAAGTAATTTTATTTGCTCCCACTAATAAGGGTGCAAAATAATGTCCAAATTGAAAAACCAACCAACCAAACCTAGTTGAACTGAACGGAAAGTAAAACCGAATGAAGATGGATGACTATGGATGCAGAAATATGACAACCAAAAGGCTCTGTTTGACCCCGGTTTTATCCATTCAAAACCGAACTGATCCGATCAGAACCGAACCTTTCTTACACTAGCCTTTCTTACATTTATTCAAAACCTAGACAGAATCAAACCGAACCGAAAGCCAACCGAATTAGGTTGTATAAATGATATGTTGTCATTTATAAATTCATGGTTTGAACAGATCAAACCGAACCAAAAGTCAATTGGACCGATCGGTTAATTGAAACCAACGGTTCAACTGTAAATGATTGAATAGTAAAACCGAACAATTTGGCTCGGTTGGTGGTTTACTTACAAAACTGAACCAAACCGACCTATATGCACTTCTACCCACCAGGAAAGACTTTTGACTTCTTTACGATAGAGTTGACTCTAGTATTAATAAACTACTCATAGGTAGATTTTGAGTTTATCTAATGTGACTAACGCTTGTATGCATGATGGGGTAGATATAAGGAATTTGTTAGGAGATTATATGGAATTGTTAGTCTCCTAGAGGTCTTCTTTTTAGTTTTGACGACAAATGCAAACACTTTTTATTGGCAGAACTATGATTTTTTGCAAGAGTGCACGGAAGGGAATGTTAGAATAAAGTAGGAGTTACGAGAACGTTAGCTGATAGCTCAACCGAAGTCGACCTTAGCACCAAGTTAGATGAGAATCTAGGAGAAGGCTTACTCGTTGGAGTTGGAAATTTCAAACAAAACCATAAAACTGCAAATAAAATTGATCTTTCATCTAGAGATGATTTGGAGAAGAAGAAAAAAGAGAAGAGCAGAATATATTAGAATCCATGAGTATAATGTGTGCTTTATAATCCTAGTAAATGGCACATTCTAGTTGATTTGTACCAGTCAAATTTTACAGAGAATAGGTACTTGGATTAAAAAGAGAAAGAACGTGTGCTTGTTTACAAATTGCTCAACTAGGGATCATAATCCTTTTTTGTTTTTATATGTAAGAGTTTAGTATAATTGCTAATTCAAAAAAGAAGCTCTACACTTCTCGAATTTTTACAAATAAAAATAACTTCAAGCTTGATCTAAAACGACTTGACCATATTGAGTAGTTTAAATTACTTTAATTGGGTTTGTTTTTATCAAACTTTAATTGGGTTTTTAAAATTTAATAAAGTGACAATTATACAAAATAATTAACTTACACGTAACACAAATTTGTCTAACCAAACGCTTGCGCAAGAGTTGTAATTTCAAATATCCAAAATTCTTTCGCTAGCACTGTACATATATATTCACTATTTAACAATAATTAGTCGAACAAATATTCCATCGAAATCAAACCACATCTAACCCTATTAAATGCCATGTCCTTAATTGATTGATTGTTCTAGTATAGTATTCTCTCTTTCTCATCTCCCCTCGTCTCGTCTGTTCGCTTGGTTATTTTCCACTTCCTTGTTGTATACACAAGAGATCGATATTTTTTCTAGTGGATTGAAATTTGCCATTCGCTTCCTTAAGTCACTAATCTCAATAATGTCATCTTTGCTAGCGACGATGCTTCCTAAACTTAAGATATTATAAATGGGATTTTCGTTTTCCAATTTGTGAGATCCGATTCACTTTATTCTTCCGCCACCTTTTGTCCAACAAGTTTTGTCACTTAGCAATAAATATTTAGGGATTGTTTAGTTAATAAAATTTTTTATTATTTTTTAAAAAATTAGAAAATAAAAATAAAAAAATAAAAAATTTATTCATAGAAAACTAGAGTTAGGTTTAGTTGAGAAAACAATTTTTGTTTTTTGTTTTCTATTTTGTTTATATTTTCTGAAATTTAATGGAAAACAACAAAAAAATTTGATTCTCCATGAACAATTTTTTTATTTTTCTATTTCTGTTTTCTAGTTTTTAAAAAAATAATAGAAAATTTTCACAATTAAACAGGCCCTAGAATTTTTCATTGATTTTTATTTTATTTCAAAAAATAAAAACAAAATAGAAAACTAAAAATAGAAAATTGTTTTCATAGCCTTAGCTTCCTTGAAAGAGAGCTTTGAAATTGTTTAGAGGATACTAAAAATGCTCTTTAACAACTACAAATATATATATAAAAAAAATTATAAAAGAATAAAAGGGTTTAGAAATTGATTTGATAATTTGGATGTTTTCATCAAGAATAAAAGAATAGAACAATGTTGACGATTTTTACAATATGGAAAGAATCTCCACTGATTCGGTGAGGAATATAAACTAACTTCCGGTTGTGAGTAGCTTTTGTCAATAATTTAACTTCGTTTAGAAAATTGTGATTAACAATGTCTAGCATAGATTAACTAAGTCTAGCTAGATTAACTAAGTCTAATTGTCCTTAAAGAAAGAATTAGATATTAGAGACAAAAAGGTATGAAGTTCTTTTGGTACTTATGCTTAGCTTCATTCTTTTAGATGTAATTTTGAATTAAAAATGTCTAAAAGTGCATGCATCTATACTTTGGTTACTCCAATTCTCTTCAAAATTTAAAGTTGTTTGGGGAACCCAAATCGATCAAAACAATGATTAGAGCAATTTTTTTTTTAATTTTATTTCTATTATAAATGGTAGAGTAAAGTTACACAGTATGTCTTCTGAAT
>CAODLS011417658.1:0-22618 GCA_948243855.1 Flueggea neowawraea | reverse complement strand
CAAGGTAAGTTCGTTCGTGTGGATACCTGTAGCCACGTTCGCGCAAAAGCAACGTGATTCCTCAAAGGTGATTCGGGTTTTGGTGCAAAGAGCTACACCAACGTTTCATACAACCGATCGATCGTGCCTTGGTGAAAGGTAGATCTTCTAACCTTAATTATATATGTTGATGTGCATGAGTCCTTGGGGGAATTCAAGGCATTAAATTTTTGTTATATCCGCTGCCATGTATGTATATGAATGTCATATTTTAGCCACGAATTCCAACAATCATAATTCTGAACATTCTAATAAGGGTCTTCCTTCCCGATAAAAGGACAATGTTGAGGCATCTTAATTTTTGATGGGAGTGCCTTCCCCATAATCTCTTTTATGAAAGGGATCTTTTTGTCCCACTCCTTTTCCACATTGGGTACAAGCTTATTTTGTGCCAAGATTTTTTCAATGATATTTTCCATGTTGTCGACATCCTTGGCAATGAACACTGAATGATCATTCAACTCTACCTTCTTTGTTAGGGCTTTTAGGGATTTTTTGCAGGTGATTTTTACCACTACATGGTATCACTCCCTCTATCTTTGGGGATGATTCCTTCCTCCCACCTTTAGGAGCGCTTCAAGTTACTCATTTGGGACCTGAATCTCTACCTATGTCGTGTGATGAGGAAAGGATTCATGAATGTTGACTTTGGTTTTGATGATGATGCATACGAAACATCCATGAAAGTAGTTCAAAAGTGCAGACTTTGTGATATGTAGTTGTAAAGCATGTTGTCGACTGTCTACTCACGTAATAGATGCTATGTTGGTGATCAACGCATGTAGTCCTGGTGCTACGCACACAGATAGAATCTTGGAACTTACTGGATAGACTGAATTGGCTCCTACACACATAGTCCATGGATAACATATGCAGAAGTTTGACATCTAAAAGTAGTAAGCAACAACACATGTAGGCTATATTCAACGCATATAGTCGAGATTGAGAAGCACGTAGAGCAGCAAAGGTGGCATCTTTGAACTAAAGGAACTACTCATGTAATTCATAGTCAACGCACATAGATGGATAAATGTGTCATATTTGAATAAAAATGTCTACACACGTTAAAGGGGAGCTACACACGTAAAGGTCTGTGATAAACACTCGTTTATACATATTTGTACCATTGATTTCTTATTGTTTTTGTTATTATTCGAGTGTTATTGATGAGTTTTGGAACTTTAATCATTCATATTTTGTTTTCCAGGTCATGTGATCGTGTTTTGATAGAACTGAATGAAAGCAAGTCAAAACGGAGATTAAACGACAACTTTCAAGGCTTTCAACACAAGACACGGTTTGGGACCACAAGACACGACAGTGTAATACCGTGTCCTATTTTTCATTGTCAAATGCACCTCCAGCACGCAAGACATGATTTGAAAGGCCAATACACGGTCGTGTAATTGCATGATTTGCCTGTGTCCTATTCGCCAGAGTCAAGTGCACATTCCGAATGAAAGACACAACCTTGGAGTAAAAGACACGACCGTGTCTTAGGAGTTTTGTCCATGTCTTTCCATTTTTGGAACCAAACGCACCAAAGATCTGAAACAACGAAGTTTTAAAGCAAGACACGGTTTGGGAACAGAAGACACGATCGTGTAATGTTTGTATCGGGTCGTGTCTTACTAGAACACACCATTTTGGCCTATTTAAGCTTGAAACGAACCCTAATCAGAGAGAGTCACCATTGACACCCAAAAATAGACTTTTAGAGAGGGAAAGAGCTGGGTTTCAAGGGGAGAATGCCTTTGGAGTGGATTTCTTTCAAGTTTGGGTGGATTTCTTGAAGATTGGAGGATTGTCAATGGGTTCCCTCTTTCTCTCTTGGTTTTCATTCATTCTTGTTGTTTTATCTACTGATATTATGAGCGAAATTAATATGCATATAGATGTGATGCACCCAAAGATGAATTTGTGAATGAGTTTTGTTATTTTGTTGCTTTGTTAATGAATTGAAACTCATCTATGATTTATATGTTGTTGTTGTTGGATTGATACTACCGGTGTTTTGATTTGACAATTGATTGCATGCTTGGGAATCAAGAGATTTATCGTGTGTTTTGAATCGCTCATAGATGAGAGGAGTTGCACGCAAACCTAGAGATAGGTTGACGTAAATCTTCTAGATTAAGGTCAAACTTAATATGGGAATTCATTATTCTGTGTTAATGCAACATGGGGGTATTAATTAGGAAGAGATTTTGGTTCATCAACTTGATGTTAGATGTTAATTGACTCGAGAGAGAGGTTAATGTATGTTAGAAATTCCTACGGTCCAATTGTATGAACAAGTGACTTAGTGATGAGGTCGGTTTTGCTTAGGTAGTCCTAGGGGGATTCAACATCTGGATGATACTGTTACCCTTGATTGCCCTATTTTACATCTGTGATGTCTAATATCCTTTTTATGAGTGCGTTTTTGGCCTTTTTATCCTCGAAAATCTCGATCTGGGTGAACACAGGGCAAAAGAAGGCTGTGTCTTAACTTTCCCAGGTCATGTCTTAAATAAATGCGTTAGAGCGGAGGAAAATGTCAAGGACACGGTCGTGTCCTGCACTGTGCCTTCAAGAAACATCAAGAAACATGTGTTTAAGGCATCACATGGTCATCTACTTCAATCCCATGGTTGTGTCTTGCTGAATTGTGAGTGTGTCTTGTCCCGAGACCTTCAAAAATCATTGTTTAGGCTCCTTTTACACTTGCTTTCGTTCCTTTTTATCAATACACCATTAATTGACCTGCAAGAGAGAATGAAGATTATTAAAGTACCAAAACTCATAATTAACACTCAATTTATAACAAAAGGAGTATGAATGTGAATATACAAATTTGTATAAATGAGCATTCATTAAAGTACCCACACTTAAGCTTTTGCTTATCACCAAGCAAAGAAAGAAGTGGAACAAAGGGAAGCATCATAATCAAATTCCATTAAGGGTGTTATGAAACTTCACATTAAATGTCATTAAAAATAAACTGAGTAGTGGAGAATCTAAGATATGCATACGTTATTGAATCTAAGATATGCATACGTTACTAGTCAATCTAAATTTGTGTCCCAAACCACACATTAGTTAGAGTTTAAAGCCAAATTAGTCAATTTGACTTGATCACCCTCCTGAACTCATCAATTCAATTACTCATAATATATTAAACATTTCGGTCAATTTCAATAATGAACACACATTATTCCCACAATTTCAACATTTTAGCTTGCATTGCTACTAACACAGTTAGTAAATATCGAGTTTGACTTTTGTTCTTTATTTGTGCACTTATTTCGGTTTCCACCATAAGGGATAGTCCATTTGATGCGAAAACCAATCATTTGTGATGAGTGTTCCTGGTTACCAAGAAAACCCCTTTGTGACAGTGCTTTGCATACTCATGTCTAAGAAAACAGAGTATGTATAGAACACCATCTACTTGTCCTGGTTTAGGTTCAAGCAAGCTAAGAATAACTTATTTTTTCTTTTAATTCCATGCAATTGTTCAATATCGGCCGCATTCATTTAGCAATGAGTTACAAAAGTGACAAAGCCAAAGCAACAAATTTGAATACTAGCTCACAAATAATGCGAATTAGCACATACAATTCAAATCTCCCAGTAACAAATGCATATAAAAAATTATCAACTAGTTAATTCATTCATAGCAAATAACATGCATCCCACAACCACAATATCAAGAACTTGATCAAAAATATCCATACCCCTATCCCACACTTAAATTTTGCATTGTCCTCAATGCACATCATTAAACACATAATGCAAATGGGAAAAGGGTTAAAATAGAGAGTTTCAGGACTTCCCTGAAGATAGGCCTGCAGAGATGCATCTTGGCGTGAATCTCATCTAATTGTGTGAGGAGCCCTACAAAAATAGAAAGAACACATCAAAAGAAATAACAAACTCAAACTAAAAAACAAAAGTTAACACTAAAAACAAAGTGAATGATAATAAAACTGAAAACAACTTACAAATTAAACTAAACTTGTGTTGGCTCCATGATTTAACATCATAAGCTAGATGCTAGTGAGTGAGAACTATCAAAGGGGCTTGTATGTTTGGCATGAAGCACCCACTCCACACCTTAGGACATTGTGTTTATTCACATCCTTGCTTAATGTGCCATATGAGACGACACATCAATTTTGGATTTTGCTTGCAATGTCTCAAACATTTCGTTCCTTGCTTTTCGCCTATGATCTTTTGGCCTCTTCTTATACTTCACCTTAGGTACTTTTTCCATAAACTTCGGAAGCATCAGTTAACTTTTCCTTATCGGGTACATGCACCACACTAGACAAAACAACCTTTTCCACAGTATAATGTGAGTCAGGATAGTGCTAAACCTTAGAGCCCTTAATTTCAACACACTTATCCTCGACTATAAGGGTTAACACATGATCATACACATCAACAATGCACATAGAAGTAGATAAGAATGGTCGTCCTAGGATTAAAGACATTTCCAAATCACGCATAGGCACCCTAGTCGGTGTTGGTTATCTTAAGTCCAACTTTTCAAACAACTCATATGACACCACATTAACCCTAACACCTATGTCAGCTAATGCATCATGAATATTCAAAGTACCAATAGTGAGAGGGATAAAGAAACTACTTGGGTCTTTTAGCTTCACTAGTAGTTCAGTTGATGTTGACTGTTGCACAACCTCCTTTTCCTTCTTTTCATCCTCAACCAATGGTGGTCGTTGCTCAGGTTTGGTGGTTGGCCTCTCATTAACACAAGATGCAACTTTCACTTGCTCCCTTTTAAG
Source organism: Flueggea neowawraea (assembly GCA_948243855.1). Classification (NCBI taxonomy): domain Eukaryota; kingdom Viridiplantae; phylum Streptophyta; class Magnoliopsida; order Malpighiales; family Phyllanthaceae; genus Flueggea; species Flueggea neowawraea. The sequence goes on along the minus strand of CAODLS011417658.1, from coordinate 17,789 downwards.
TAGTTTTACAGGATATGGAATTCAAGGCTTATACCCTCAGAGCACCTTCTGTGGCTCAGCCTTAGGCTCCTTCTCATTGTGCTCATCTATTCCAGCAACAAAAATAACATGCACTTGCTGCTTTGGATTTGTCTCAGTGTTGCTTGGTAAGGTGCCTAGTTGCCTTTGAGATAAGGGCTAAGCTATTTGACCAATTTGGCTCTCCAAGTTGTGGATAAAAGCCTCATGATTCTGAATGGAAGCGCCTTAATTGACTAATGTTGTCTCTATCTGTATGAATCAGGTCTCAGATGTTTGAAGGAATTTGGTCATGAACTCTTCGAGACTAGGCTTCACTGTCTGTTATGGCTATTGAAATCCTAGTGGGGGGTTCTGCTTTTTCTCTCATTGACCTCTCCACGAAAAGTTTGGGTGATTCCTCCACCCAGGATTGTAAGTGTTACTACGTAGGCTATTTTGAGAGAAATGAGCATTACCCATATAGTTCATTGTTTCCTTGCAGTCTTGGCTTCCATGTCCTCCCTCACATAGTTCACAAACTGCTACATTTTGGTTCACCTTGGGTAGCCCATCAATCTTCTTACTCAATGCTTCTACTTGGGCTGCTAAAGTTGTTACTGCATCCACATCATACACCCCAGCTGGTTTGACTGCTTTGGACCTCGTAGTGTGCCACTGATAATTGTTCAAGGCCATCTCCTCTATTAACTCCTGGGCAACTTTAGGTGTCTTGTTTTCAATGTACCCCCAGCTGCAACATCAATCATCTGCCTTATACTATGGTTTAACCCATTGTAAAAAGTTTGAACCTGCAACCATGTCGGTAAACCATGATGTGGGCATCTCTTTAATAACTTCTTAAACATCTCCTATGTATCACAGAGAGACTGAATTAATCTGTGCATAAGAGGAGATATCATTCCTGAACTTGGCAGTCTTGGAAGGTGGAAAATATTTCAGTAGAAACTTTTCTACCATCTGATTCCAGGTAGTGAACCCCCTTGGCAGAGAATTCAGCCACTGCTTCGCTCTCCCTCTCAGTGAAAATGGGAAAACCTCAATCTTATTGCATCATTTGAAGGCCCATTTATTTTTAAAGTATCACATATTTCAAGAAAATTTTCCAAATGGGCATTATGGTCCTCGCCCTACAACCCATCAAACTGAACAAACTACTGCACCATCTTAATTATGTTCAACTTTATATAGAAGTTGTTAGCTGCAACAACTGGTCTCCCAATACTGGACTCAGTTCCATTCAAGTTCAGTTTAGCATAGTCTGACATGGTCGTGGGCTGAAACACTGGATTCTCCTGTACAACAGGCACTACAGGTTGATTTTCCATAGCTCGATTATTATGCTCCATCATTATCTCTCTTTGTCTGTCTATTTCATTGGCTCTTTCACGGAGTGTATTTCTAAGTGTCTGCAATGCTGTTCATTCAATCTTAGGGTCTGCTTCAACTAACTTAGAAGGATTGCCCCTACTCATACACTGATAGAAACCTGAAAAATTGCAGCACAAACAAACCCTAACGGAATTTCAAAAAGCCAGTTTAAAGCTAAATAACAATGAAAAAACAAATAGAACAAAATAATTAAAACGAAATAAATTAAACAAAAACAAGAAAATTAAATGGATAAATTAACAAAGATTAAGCTTTCCTAATATCTTAAGGTCACTGGCAACGTCGTAAAAAACTTGATATCTATCTAGCCTATACGTAGAAATTAAGGCAAGTGCACCTATCACCTATAACTAGTAGACCTATGCGTACCGAGTATCGTATCCCTCAGAGATTAAGTTTATTTGCTACTCACCATCACTTTGTTATCTAACCGACAAATTAAGTGATTTAGAACTGATAAAATAAATGAAAATCATCATAAGAACCACACGCACAGTTACGAAGATAGAACAATCGATGGGAAGTGGCAACTAGATGCCGAATCCCTCTAGATCAAACTAAGTGACAATGGCTCATTATTCAAACAGTTATTCAGTTATTGGATCGTGGAAATTCTTTCGATATGTTAATCTCTATCCCCAGTTAGCTAACACCTAATGTCTAGGTTGATTAATCAGAATCTCTTCCTAATTAAAACCCATATCGTTGCTTTATTGTTCTATTAATTTCACTATTAGGTTTGACACTAATCCGAAGGATTTATGTCGACCTATCTCTAGGTTTTGCATGCAAATCCTCTCAATTGTGAATGATCTATCATGCAGAAAATCTCTCGATACTCATGCATGAATCACTAATGGAATTGAAAGGCCAACAACAATCAATTCAACAATTAAACAATAGAAATCACAATTGAGCCTCAATTCCATAAATACACTGAATGAATAACAAAACCCAACAACCTCATAGTCAATCCAGGGTTCATCGTATCTAGATGCATAAAGTATTTAGTTCATATTTCTAGAGAGATAAACAACAAAATGCAAAAAGAATCTAGAGAGAGAAGAAGAACACATGATGAATCTTTCAATCCTTAGTGTGATTGCTTTGATCTTGATGTGCATTGAGTTCTCTTTGGGTTCCCACATCATCTGACCATAAACTGAGTGTGTTTTATGTCTGTTATGTCTAATCTCCCTTGGAGAATGTGTTTCTGGCCTTTTTATCCTAAAAAATTGTGATCTGGGTGGACATGGGGCAAGACACGACCATGTCTTAACTTTCCCAGGTCGTGTCTTGAATAAATGAGTTCCAGTGGAGGACACGATCATGTCATGCACCATGTCTTCAAGCAATGTCAATAAACATGCGTTTAAGGCATCACACGGTCATCTACTTCAATTCCATGGTCGTGTCTTGCTGAATTACAACTGTGCCTTGTCTCGAGAGCATAAAAAATCATCGTTTAGGCTCTGTTTACACTTGCTTTCATTCCTTTTCAGCAAGACACCATTAATTGACCTGCAAGAGAGAATGAAGATGATTAAAGCACCAAAAATCACAATTAACGCTTGATTTATAACAAAAGGAGTATGAATGTCAATATACAAATATGTATAAATGAGCATTCATCAAGCAATATCAATAAACCTATTAGAATGATATTCTTCTTCAACCAAAAAACCCTTTCTATCCCTTTTTGAAGGAGTATACACTTTCTTACCTTTAGCCTCTAATTTTTGGACTCTTTTAGGCTGCTCTTGATTCCATTAGAAGGCTCACCCTTTTCAGTTCCAGTTGTCTAACCAAGTTTGGTCACAATGAAAATTTCCTCTAAGTTTTGATGATTTAATAAAACACTTAAAACAATCAAGCTACGCATGTAATACAACCCTCTAAGCGCGTTAGAAAATGATCTAAGTGCATAAGATCATGTTGAAGGCATATAGATCATGCCGGAAGAATTCTGGGTTTTCAAAAATCGACATTATGCACGCAAGACTACATATAATGAACATAATACCAATGTTATGCATATAAAATAAGATACTATGTGAGTAGACAACTTTATCTCAAAAAGCAAAATGGTCCAGATGGATATAATGAGCGTAAAAGAGAATATTATGGGCACAAAAGAGCTCAACTCAGAGAACAAATCAGCTCACACTTATATTGCACCCACTATACCTGGTTAGTGATGCATAAACAAGATAGAAATCCTACTAGTATAAGAGCTATATCATACTACGCACGTAAAAAGGTGTTCTACGCACGTAAACGGGGTCTTGACAATAACCAAAAGGATCACGGAACAACTCCCAGCCACGTTATATCTCGGTAAACTGTGTGCAGTAGAGTGAAGATCATTTTCTTGAAAGCATTATACTATGCGTGTAGTATATGTATTAAGCGCGTAGACAAGTATCCAAAATGGGTCCAGAATATTGATAAATCCAAGATGTTGCTCGGCATTTGAGTAGGAATATTCTCTGACAAAGATTTCAGGTGATATTTGAAGGAATATTATGTTACGCACATAAGAAAAGAATTACGCACGTAAACGAGGATGAGTTGGACTAAATGAAAAATATGGGACACTCCTTAGAATTTGAATTTGAATATTCTCTGACACAATCCCGCGAGAATCAAAGAGGTGATATAGAGGAAAATCGTTAATGCACGTAGAAGAAATAAAAAACGTGCAAGACTGAAGATCTACCCACGTAGAGAAAGCTTTGTGCACTTAGTAGCTACCTGGTATCAAGTCATTTTCAAGCAGTAGCTACTGAGTTCTGTGGTATGGACACAAGAGGAGATTATTGCATGTACTACTCAGATGAAATCGTGGACTTACGCACGTAGTACTTATAGTACATAGGTAACCTGGTTGAGGTCAGCTATTTCAGCATTTTACAATTCTCTCACAACGACTGCATTGGGATTTCCAACGACTATTTTTGGGAGAATGACTATAAATAGATATGCCCAGTCCAGAGGAAAATAATTGAAGCAATTGAGAGAGTGCCCAAGCTTTATCATTTTGATTCTTGATTTTCTATCTCTCACTGTGTTTATTGTTTCACCTACCAATTGAGCCTCTACATTGCTATTGGGTTGGTGTGTGTTAAATCAATTTTAGTTTAGGAAATCCACTTGTAATCAAGATTTGGTGTTAAAGCTTGATGGTAATATAGGTTTGCTTGTTATAGCCTTGAAAAACAAGAGTGGTTTCTAGTGAGCCTAGGAAAACTAGTAGTGGTTTTCTTGTTGCGGCGTGAAAACAAGTGTGTAGAAAGCTTCTTGTGGGCCTGCAAAAACAAGGATTTGTAACAGTTTGCCTCCACCCGCAAGTGAGGAAAGCTTAGTGGATTTAAACTCTCTAGTGAGCTAGAGGAGTGGACGTAGGTCAAAGAGGACCAAACCACTATAAATCGAGGACTTATCTTTTCTACCCCTTCTTATTTTTATTGTTATTGAGTTTGTTTATGGTGATTGTGTGTTGGATTAAGTTTCTGTCTTGATTTAAATATTTTGTGAAAAAGTTTTCAAAAGTTTTAAATTTACTCTTAAGTCCAATTCACCCCCTCCCCCATTGGATAGCCATATTGGGATTACACCAGTGGCATCATGATCCTTCTTGGTTTGTTTCTCAGTCAGTTTCTTCATTTTTTAAAGATGCTTAGTGAAGCAAACGAACGTAAAATTAAAGGGATTATGGTTCCACGGGTGTTGTCTTTTAGATGTTATTTGGGTGATTAATGAGGTTTTGGAAGTGATTAGGGTTGATTAATTAAGTGGGAATCGATGAAAAATTGGGAAGGAAAATCGGAACAAAAGAAAAATAGGCGACTGGGCGTTGTGTGTGACGCATGCTGCGTGTCATTTGGCATACTTGAAGGCTGTCGTTCAATTGATTTCCACGTGTCGTTGTGTCTGTTGCTTCTGTCATCCATGTTGAGCGCATGTCGTCTAAGGCAGGCTCTGCAACATTTTTTTCACTAAACGACGTCGTTTCTTGTTTTTTCCTTTCAAATCAACAACCCATAGTTTGCCAACCACTCTGATTTTCTTCTGACTTTCAGTCACGATTTCACCGCCCATATAAGCTCTTTTTCTTCTCTTTCTTCTTCTTTCATCACTCCAGCACGTCTTCTTCAGTTCCTCTCCATTGCCGTGCCTTATTTTCTTCAAATAAGGTAAGTTATTGCTTCTCAAATCTCCTTCATTTCTCTGTTAAAATAGTTTGGGTTTTCTTTCTTTTTTTTTTCAGTTTGGTCACACATGTTGGAGAATTGTTGCTTTGGTTTTGAAACATTTCTGGGCATGATTTTAGAGTTGTTATAGTTGAGTGTTAATGGATTAAAGGGGTGAGTTGAAGATGATGGTTTGGCTTAAATTCTTCAAGTTGGTTGTTGAATGTTCGGATTGTTAATGATGACTGATGATGGATTGAGGTTGGTTTTAATTTACTTGAATGGATTGAGTGATGAGTTTGATGATTAGAAGTGGAATGAATTAATATATAGATCAATTTGGAATAGTTACGTTTGTGAAGAACCAAATCTGAAAATAGTTACGTTGATTTCAATTCTGGATTTTCAAGAACCGAAAGAAGAGTTCTGATTGGCTGAAAAATGAGGACCAAACTCAATAGCACGTGGTTAAATTGTAATTTTAATGAAGTTTAGGCTATATTTATAATTTTTGAGAAATTAAAATTGAATATGTAATTTTAAGAAATTGGAGAATTTAAATATAAATTTAAAATACTTTGAGGACTAATTTTTAAATTCTAAAAAAGTTGGGGATTATTTTATAATTTTTCGAGGTCTTAAGGATTAAAGTGTAATTTTAAAAAGTTTAGAGGCTAAATTATAATTTACGTAGGTTTTGATTTTCGAGTCAAGAGCGATTAATCTTCAACCTAAGTGAGTTTTCGACGTCTAGTGAGTGTTAGCACATGCATTTGCATTTCATACACTTAGTACTGCTACAATACCATATTTTGATATTTGTTTTATCTGTAATTGTTCAGCTTCGTGTTCCTGCCAGAGTGACCAGCCACATGCTAGTGGCGTTTGACTGGATCCTTAGTTTTGAATTCCAAGTGAGTGAAATAACTGTTTCAGACACATAGGTTGTGTCTTCAAACTCTATATATAGTTTTTTTGTTGTGTCTGGCTATGATATGAAATTAGACTAATAATTATTTGACTAATTAATAATCTAGATTAAGTGATTATTGATTTACAAAATTTATGTTTCTGATACGTAATATTTATACATGACATATATAAATATTTTCTGCAAAATGATTTATACTTTGCATGCTCGTCTGTTAATATTATTTATTTATAATATTTTGATTTGTGATACCTAGCTACGAGGTACGTAGTCTTTGCTATATCATGCTCTGTCAAGGCCTTAGTTATCGGGGTAATAGAATGACCGTGTATTCGGCCATACACATGCTCTATTTTGTCTGGTGGCATATTCACATTATCATTATGTCTATTCTGGTATCATATTTTGACTCTGATACACACACACACACACACACACACTTTTGATATCGTCTAACTGTATGATATTTGCTCTGGATGCGAACGTTTTAGAAAAACGTTTTACTGAAGTTATTACGTATGTAACGCGTATACTATATAATATCTTTGTGTATATGTATGCGATATAGTTTTAAACTGTTTTCAAAACGGTTTATGTGAGACTTGGAGTTAGTCTGAAGCGTCTTTTCCTCACTAGGGATTCTTACCCATTTTATTATTTTATCTATCTTTAAACTTATTTTTCATGTGATACTTTTGATGCTTATAAATTGTCCGTTACCTCGATCCCAGTGAGTCATTTTTGATAGTAGTGAGTGCCTCTCATCCGAGTTCTACTTTTATTTATATTATTAGAGCTCCACATCGGATTGCTACTGGTTTACTGAGCTACATTTTGTATTTTAGATATTGATTTTTCACTTACTCAATATTGTCCTATTAAATTGATATTTTTTCTTATATAAATACATATTTTCAGTATAAAATATTTTATAAATATTAAATATTTAAATTAATGGATAATTTTGGGTAAAATGTCTGTATCTCTGAAGCTTGTGCGAGATGGACCAGACTCCTTTAAATGATTCACCTTGTACGCCGGTCATAGTCCGAAAATGAGTCGTGACAACAATCAACACCAAAACTCATATGAACCACAATTTTAAACATCAAAACTATCAAAAAGAATATCAAGCATTTTTATTTGCATAAATAAACAATTAAGCTCACAATCTACATTAAACAGAAGTTTTGGCAGCCAAAGTACTAATTAGAAAAAAGCAGCAAACTTTCCATTCAAGATTATAAAACTCCATATGTGACAATGATTAGAGTATTAATTAAAACCAAAAAAACAAAAGGAACAGAGTTGAACAAGCTTAACTCACATAGGTACTTAACTGCCGAATGAAGCTAGAGAAATTGCCATGCTTGAAGTACTTAGGAAGCAAATTCTAGGAAAATTCATTCCCAAACAATGAAGCTCTCGCGGCTCTTACTCCAAGAAACAATACCATCAGTCCCCGGATCCTCCACCATTTCAAATGTCTTCTTCAAGAACGGCGGTTGTCCCGTCTCATGTAAACCATCTATTGGTTTCGCCAACATCATCCAACTAGACGATGACGGCGGCGACGACCCATTATTCCCTCGCCACCGCCGACCATTTCACAAACACAATCGTCCTCTTCCTCATCCTCTTCTTTCACTCCATTAAAACCCTGTTCACAGTGTCTTCTTCTAATGATGGGTCTGCTTCTTCTATTGTTTTCATGGATGAAGAAGAAGACGAAGAAGGTAAAGGTGAGGACTTTTCCTTTTTGACAGTGACAAAGTTTGCTTCTTTGGTCCCATTTGGCTGTGACAACACCGAGCCAGGTGGAGATGAAACAACATCACCACCACCATCACCGCCACCGACGGCGGATATATCAGGACCCACCATCGTGTTAGTGCCTTTGCGTGTAGAAAAACTGTTTCTGATTCTGATCAGATAGAAATATATATAGAGTGAGGGGTTATGTGCAGTGTTTTTTTTTTGGTTACAGAAGAGGGGAGTACGACAGAGGTTTTAGTGTGAAGAGACGCCACGTTGCACTTCCTTTTGGACGCTTTTTTTCCCAAATGTAGTAGCGGTGCGAGTTGTATCATTTAAGTCCTTGTCTTGTTCAGAAAATTACTTGTTGGTCCTTTATCACTTTATATTAGGTGTTTGGAGTTTTTGACCAAGGGATGAAGATATATATATTAATATAATATTTGTATGCATTGCAGGCACATTATGGATTATCCACCTGTTAGTTTATGTGGAGATAGATCTAGTGTGTGTTTGGGGGACCTTGTGCATATGGTGCTTTTGTTCTTTTAGGTGATTGAAACTCTTTATTCTTTTTCAATTGTTTATGTTCTTTTGGCCCTTTAATGTTGACATTTTCTTATATAAATCGATCCTTTTAAAACTTAATGCTTAAGATATCTAAGAGGTCAATGTATTTTAAATCACTGTTTTGCACTAAACATTTCTTATTTTTAGTTTTTCTTGTTTTATTTTTTCTTAAGCTCTATTTGGAAGGATTGAATAAAAATATAAAATTTATTTACAAATCAATTTAATACAAGATTCAATCATAAATAATTTTTCCAATGAATGATCAAATATAATTCGTTCAAGTTAATAATCTCATATGCACAGAAACATATTATAAGAATATGATCTAGTTGAATGCCGACTTTAAAAGAAAATCATAATCTTTTTAAGACGGAAATGTAAGACTATATCGCAATCTAAATTTCGCACAAAGATCTCCGTAGGCATAGGATTGATCTCAGTTGGTGGGAGGAAAAAGAGCAAACTTCTCTTGGCATAGAAGCTGTCGACCTTCTCTCCTGACAGAGGATATGTTCTGTGTGTGGAGTAATTGTGTGTGTCTAGTGTCTAACACTAATCAGAATTGAAGTAGCACTACTTATAGACATATACTACATGGCCTTACTACAACAAGAAGGAGCTCATTTTTCCCCTCTTATTCAATAAGGATGTACTCTAATTGAATTTTGACCAAGCCCGATTTGATTCACAATTTGTTATGTGCAGACAATTTTTTCTAGCATCCAGGAAATAATTCTAAGAAAATATATCTTTCATATAATTGCTGAAAATTATATATCATTTTTATATCCATTTAAAAAAAAAACTCTATGTAAAATTTCATTAATGTTTATACTCAATTTTCAGCAACTAAAACCATATACAAGAAGGATGGAGACCGGAATCCCAATAATAGACCCTAGGCTCTAACTAAGGTATGAGTAACGAAGTTCGCACACCTGCAAAATGGTTTTAGAATTATCTATAACTGGAACACATAACATGGACATTTATGGTATTAGTATAGATGATACAATCGGTTGAGAATTTGTCTCAATTTATATTTATATATTAGTCCTTGACATATAAAAATTTAAAAACTTGAAAATTTATTCGTCTTGTACACAAATTCATGCGACAAACAATTGTGCATAGCTTTTTTTTTTAAAGTTCACATATTAGTGTTTAGGGTTTCAGAGAAATTGAGAATTGTGACTTGCGGAAATTATAATGTGCAGTTTTAACGAGTTAATGAGAATTGTGATACTTTGAAAAAGAAAAGGGGATTAAAAGATGTTATTGAAAATAAAAAATTATGAGATAAGAATTTTTTTCTTTAAGTACAAAATCTATAACTATATTAAGCTCCCAAACCAAAGCAAATTAATAGTTAATTAATTAATTTTGGAAAGAGTGGTCTGCTCATGACAAGTAAACCAAATATAGTTCGGTCAAAATACAAGCCATGACCATGGGTCGAATCTAATTAGCAAGATCAATTGAGTAAGTAAATGAAACAATCTTATTAGTTATTTAGGAGGGCCTAAGTATTACTAGTATATAAAGTGTCATTTAAACCCCAATCATAATTAACCATTACCACATTACACACATGAAAGACACATCCTCTCCACTAAGAGAGAGGAGGCCAACGACCTCTATGCACCAAAGAAGAGGAGTTCGTTCCTCTTCTCTCTATTGAGAATCCTGCATTGATCTATGTGTAGTATCTAGACTGCGAACGAGTTAAGTACTCCCGCGTGAACACGACAGTAGTTTGCTTGTAAGACCAACACATTAACTCAATCCATGTTCCTATTGATTTTTGCTGGATATCGAGGTTGGTAACTTGAATCATTTTTTGATTCATTCTTTATATTGTTAGTCGGTTAGACCAATAAATATACATCCATTGGTATCAGAGCTTTAGGTTAGAATTTACATATTTTTGTTTGTAAATTCATGTTGGTCTTTATTCTGGATGCCTACTGTTATTTTGTTTTATTTGACTTTATGTGTTTTCGATAAGTTTTGATTCGAATTCGTTTGGAACCTTAAACTGAAAGTTGGAATTTCAAGATTTCAACACCACCACTGAGATGAGCAACCTCAAAAAACATAACCTGACAAAATTTCATTGTTGGAACCCGTAAAAAAGGCAACACATTTATGACACTTGCTGTACTATCTCAAAAATTGTGCGTATAAGGCGGTGTGAGTGTCTAATGCTTCTGAATCATTAGGGTTGATGTGTCGCACCCTGATTGGTTGAACTAATCCACACAGACCAACTAGAAGAAGACATCTGGCAGAGGTTTAGTGAAGTCAACGTTGATTAAGTGCCATGTAGGCACAACGTGAACCAATAACAGAGTGACTACAACGCATGCCACGTGGATGCCCTATGTTTGACATGCGACAATGCTAACTATACACTGATGCCAACACCCATGTCCATTAGGACAGCGACACATGGCAATTGTTGTCCACCTTAGAGCCATATCATCTTTACGTGGATGAACTGTAATGTCTCGCCCATTCCAATTGGATTCCTCTTGCTCTCAGTTCAATTTTGATTCGATCCTTGAATGTTTGAGATAATGATTAGGTGTTTGAGGATGTTTGATGATGATTAATGAATGTATTTTTGAGAGTTTAGGTGTTGTTGAGCCTATTGAATAATGTCTAACTCGAGTAAGCTTTGGGAATTACTTAAGTGATGTGGGATGTAGATAACTCGAGTAAGGAATATGAGTTACTTGAGTTGTCTAGCACTTAGATAACTCGAGTAAGCCATTTATGCTACTCGAGTTAGCCAAGGTTCAGATCGTGTAAGCTTTTGTGTTATTCGAGTATGCCATGCTTCCAGGACCATTTTTGGGCAAAATTTAACTCGAGTAAGAAAGGTTGTAATTCGAGTAATCCATGAAAAATCCTAAGATACACCGTTTTAGTCTGGGGGCTTTTATAAATTTTGGATAAAGTGTAGGCTAAACACAACAATTTTTTTAAAAGTTTACACATTATCAAGTGCCAAGATCCATGCAAACAATCGATATATACAACAAAGAAGGAGTTGCAAATGTTTACCTCTTAAAAAGATCGAATAACTGCAAAAAACACGATCGAGTCACAGACATGTTGATCCTTTTGTGTTCGACCAGCCACTCCACAATACCAAAAGTATGGTGTATATATTAGTATCCCCACCACGTTGGTCCACAATCATGGATTAAAGTTTGCGGCTCAGGACTGGGTACAAATTGGTGACCTATGAACACTTTTATGGAGCAAGCTGTTTAGTGTTTTTGGCAAGACGAAGTGCAAGAAGGGCAACAACGTTTTGCTCTCCCTATGCACGAAATTAGGCTACCAAAAATTTACTTAAAACACCCTTAAATACCCTAGTTCAAATAGGGTTAGGGTTTGCTAAATACTTCCTAAAATATCTCTATGATTCTAGCCTATATCAAGTGAGATATCTTCCTATCTTGTAGAAAGATATTCCAAATCCTTTTGGAATTCGTTAGGGAAGACCAAAACCTCTTTGTTGACAGAAAATTAAACTCATTCTTATACTAGAAATGTGCTTAATTAACCATAAGAGCTTCCACCCATTAAACAAGCACAAGAACAATATCTGCAAGCCCATTGCAATATATATCTAAGCCCAACAAGGATTTGTATTTTATTCAATTATCCAATAGTTAAATAAACATAGAGAACCATAATTTAATTAGGATTCATCCTGAGATGTCCTTAATCAAATTAAGACTACTCAATATTGCGCTCTAAACCCTTAATACTAATCTTAACTAGTCAAACTAATTTTTCTCATTTCTCAAATCCTATTCATAATAGGAGTCCTACCACAATTAAGAATCCTAATTGCATTAGGATTCTCAACTTTGAGAATGATTCTAGTGTTAGAATTAGTTCTATTGAAACATAAGATAATCATTAGTATCCATTTCAGAACTTATCTTAGTTACACTAGAACTCCCATTTCGATTAGGAATCTCAGTCAAACTAGGATTCTCATATGAAATGAGAATTTTGTTGTAGATTAATTAGGTATCTATAATATTTCCCCCACTTTTGTTAGAAATATTGTAGCTTTCTGACCAAGTCCGATTTGATCTTGCGGATAATCAGACGTATCTCCCAGGATTAGGTGTTATCGAATCTCGAGAGAGGTTCGATACACGTTGGGAAGTGTGAAATGTCAAGTATGTGATTTGAGAGTGAACAACATGTGTTGAATTGAGTACAACGTGCGTTCTAAAGTGAGAAAGATGTACGCTATCTGAAAAAGCAGCATAAGATGTGTTGGCTTGGTACAACGTACGTTATCTAGGACGCGAGGATGATCAACATACGTTGCCATGATACGACGTATATTGAGTTGTGTTTCTTTGAATTCGTGGCTACTGGATGCTTCACAACGTGCGTTGTGAGGTACAACATACGTTTTGCACAGTCACAACATACATTGAGCTTGTGTATGACGTACGTCGCCTTTGTATTTGTCGAAATGATGCGTTTTGATATGCAGCTCTTAAAACGCTTAAAACTCGACTTCTTCCATCATTTTCTCACTCAAATCTCTCTCAATCGATTTGAAACTCTCTCACATTGCTTTCCCATTGTTCCTAATCAATTTCTGAGGTAAGATTACATCTCTTTCTTGATTTGTAACTCATTTTCATGCATTGATTCATGAAAATGATTTTTGGCCGAATTTCTCTAGGGTTCCATTTTTAGGATGATTTCTGATGTGTTATGGTTAAAGAATGTTAGAATATGTTAGAGGAGACTTGAATGAACATGATTCAGGCTTTAAATCGAAAGATTTGATGAATTTTTGTGGACCTAGGGTTAGGTTCGGATTTGATATTTTTGGAATGATTGAGAGTTTTTTTGGTCAAATCTGAGGTTAGATTCATGTTTAGGGGATCGATTAGAGTCAGGATACATGATTGGTTTTGATATTTATTGGTTGAATTGAGAGTTTGATAGTTTTGAGAATAAATTTATGGTCTTGGTAAGTTTTGTAAATTTCTAAAAATTTATCCTCGAATTGTAATTTTTGAAAATTGGGAGTATGGATTTGTAATTTTGAAAATTCAAGGTCTAGATTTGTAATTTTGGAGAACTTGGAGACATATTTGTAATTTTGAGAAATTAGGCTAGTTTTGCGATTTCTGGGAATTCGGGATAGAATTTGAGAATTCTGACTTATGGATGTTTAGTCGGTAATTTCAATATTCATTTAGGACTGTTTTGTAATTTGTCTAGTATTGAGGATTAAAACATAATTTTACATTGGTTGGAGACTAAACTGTAATTTTATGTAAATATTATATTTTGGGTCGATGGTGATGGATTCACTCCCAAGATAGATTTTCAGTGACTCCGAGGTCAACATTTGCATTTGCATATCATGCATTGGTATCGCCACAATATCACATTTTGATATTTGCTATGTCTATATTTGTTACAGCTTCACTTGCCTGCAAGCACGAGCAGCTTTCCACTAGCGGTGTTTGACTAGGTCCTCAGCGTTGGATACCCGGTGAGTGAAATGACAGCTTCAGACACGTAGACTATGTCTTCAAAATTGAGTATGTTGTTTTTGAGATGTTTGGCTATATTATGAAATCAAACTAATAATTATTAGGTTAATTAATAATCGGAATTATGTGATTATTAATAACCAATATTTTGCTCTGAAAAGCTAATATATATATATATATATATATATATATATATATTGGTATATTGGTGTGTGTGTGTATATATAAGGGTATTTTGTATAAGAAGGAATAAGCTCTAAGGTGCACGATTGTTTATGAAATACTATGTATATATCACACTGATATGGGGACACATTGCTACGGGGTACATAGCCTTTGATATACCAATGCTTTGTCAAGACCCTAGTTACCGGGGTAATGGGTTGACAGTGTATCAGGCCAAATATACGCTCTAAAGCAGTCAGGTGGCGGAGTCCACACTTCTATTATGAGAAATTGAATTGCACTGGTCCCGTACTATGAATCCACAAATATATGTATATACTTTGGATATTGTCTGAATGCATGTTGTGTGATCTGGATGCGAACGTTTTTGCAAAATGAATTTCAGAAAATATATTATGTATGTAGTGTATATACTTTATGGTATCTACGTATATCCGTGTGCGGTATATTTAAAGGGTTTTCAAAACAGTCTTTGTGAGGCACATATGAGGCGGTCTGAAGTGTCGTTTCCTCATTAGAGATTCTTACCCCTTTTTATTTTGTTGTCTATTCTTAACCTATTTTCTCAGGTGACATTTATTTTGGATGCTCAGCATCAGTTCGGTACCTTGATTCTAGTGAGACACTTCTTGATTATATAGAGTACCCTTCGTTCGGACTCTACTTTTGTTCAGTTGTTAGAGCTCCACATCGAGCTACTGTTGGGATACTGAGCTACACATTTTGTATTTTGGGATATTGACATTTTCTCTAACGGTTTTATATTTTATTGATATTTTCTATTATGTGTGTATATATATATATATTTATGGTTTTCTTTTATATATAAATGTTTTATATTTATAAATGTTTTGAATAAATAATTGGATAAGTTGGGTAGAATGTCTGTACACTGAGGCTTGTGCGAGATGGGCCGGGCTTTCATAGACGGTTTGCCTAGTAAGCTAGTTATGGTCCGAAAACGAGTCGTGACAAAGGTGGTATCAGAGCCTAGGTTTCATAAATCTAGGATAGAGCATAGGTTCCTTATTATCTGGGTTGGTGTGGAGCATATGTATCTTTGATCGAGTCAGTTCAATTACTACTGTACACCCTTCTGATATTTGTCTCGGTACTGTGGCAACCATAAAGCATTCTGACGTCTGCATATATGTTATGTTTGTCTGTATCTGTAGATATGGCCCGTGGTTGTGGTCGAGGTCGAGGTAGACCTAGGCGAGTGCTTGTTGAGCCCACTGATCAGTCTGTCGTAGATCCGCATGATTCGCATAGTGCGCCAAAGGTCTCAGCGCTTGCACCTCAACAGCAGCTCCAGCTTCAGCAGCTTCTCACAACTCAGATAGAGATGTTTGAGCGTATGACCCGAGTTATTGAGCGTTTGGAGAGAGCTCAACCGGGACAGGCCGCCGTAGATCAGCTAGCGGTAGATCAACCAGCTTTGCCAGCAGGAGCAGCTTTAGTTCTGTCTGTACCTGATCAGCCACCTCAGCCAGAGGAGGCCACTGTTGATGCTCTAATGGTTGCACCTGTTGCACCGCGGACCAAGGAGGATGATATTTTGGACTGATTTATGAAGCTGCAGCTACCTAGATTTTCAGAGGTGATGGGAGAGGATCCCTATGATTTCTTCCTAGAGGTGGAGCATCGTTTTGAGGCTCAGGGCATTACTAATGATGCCAGCAGGGTCAAACTCGACAAGTTTCTTCTAAGTGGTTGAGCAACCAGGGGTGGAGGAGCCTTGAGGCTCGAGGAGGTTTTAGTTGGGCCAGATTCAATGAGGAGCTCATTGTATCTGTCCTTTCTCGGAGCATTCGGGACAAGAAGGAAAATGAGTTCAGTGACTTCCGTCAGGGGACGAGTTTGTCGGTGACGAAGTACGAGGAGAATTTCAAGGACTTGAGTAGCTACGCGCCTCCCCAGAGTTAGGGAGAGGAGGAGTTGGCGAGGAAGTTTTTGGATGGGTTACAACCCACGATTAGTAGAGTGGTAGCGACCTTGGGGTTGGCCACCGTGAGGCAGATCGCTGAGGCTGTCAGGGGGATGGAGTATATGTATGAGAGACATCCGAGGGAGCCCAAAAGGGCAAGGGCCGAGGGTGCATCTGAAGGCCAGTAGGGCCTAGACCAGAGAGCTCAGTCAGAGAAGAGGCACCAACATTCATCTGAAGGGCAGAGGCCCAGTCAGAACACTCAAAGCCACAGTGTAGTACAGTCAGTTGGGCAGAGTTGGCGATAGGGCTCGGGGAGTTTGATTGTGCAATGTGTGATTTGTAAGAAGAGGCACTCGGGGGTATGCCACAGAGCGACCTACTACTGTTTCCACTGCAGACAGCTGGGGTACAAGGTGGCAAAATGTCTTGTAAAATGGAGTGCTGAAGCTCGAGCAAAACAATCGGTTGTTAATGTATGCCGAAATCTCAAGACATTGTATTTCAATTCTTTTATAATATAAAACAATAATTTGTTCTTTTATTTTCTTGTGCAAATAAATTAATAAAGTATCCTTGAATAGTTATGGGTTCATGATGCAAGTGTGGTGACTTGGCAATAAAACCTGAACGTTTACAAATACTACTCAAAATATCCCTAGTTGATTATTATCGTGGGAACAATAATAAACTAAGACTAGTATGTGCCTTGAGAGATGATGGAGTTTTACCGATCATAGGACATGGGATGTCAATCAATGACATAGTATTTGTTAAGAACAGTGTATGGATAGATCCATTTAAATGAGTTCACTACATGTTTATAAGTCATAAGTGAATCTCATTAAATTCTTATAGTTGATTGCTCATACTTGAAATCACTATAGAACCTCGGTGAGTCCTAGTATGCTTTGACGTACGTCTAACAGGCTCGTAACCGAGTACCAAGTATGAGTGTGGTTGGTTATACCACGAAGCACCTGAGGAGCTATGAGTGAAGTGAGGGGATTGTCACTCTCTTAATTGAGAGATATCACCGGCCACTTGGTTAGTGAGACTGAGTAGCGTGCGGCCACACCCAGATGATGTAATAAGAGTTATTACACATTTGACCTAATTAGTCTATTAAAAGACCAAGAAATGTCTTAGCGGGAAATCAGTGTGATATGTTCCATGCCTTATGCTAGACATGATATCAATAGGCAAAGGATCACATAAGATTGTAAATAGGTCATTATTCACTAACGATAGAAATTCAT
>CAODLS011417582.1:0-11599 GCA_948243855.1 Flueggea neowawraea | reverse complement strand
TAGACGGTTGGATACCAAAGCATATTGTCACTGTCGATGAGATATACCTTCGTCGTTGCTTGGAATTCATTCATATTACTGCCTCGAAAGCAGCCCCATGTGACATATTATTGAACTTGGGTTGGAGAGACATGGGAGCTTTATCTGTTGGATTCACTTATGGAAATACTTGTGACTTGTCTACATTTGATTTTGGCTCTCCATTGGCAGCTGAGAATGGAAATGTTCTTGTTAGCTCTGCAGGGCAGTGGATTGTTGGTTCAATCGTGGGCTCCAAAAGCATGGTCAACATACTGAAGAGTCCTTTTTTACGCCAACATGGTGTGTATGATGATGATTCAAGTGCAAAGAAAATGACTTTCAATAATGTTAAAAGATCATTGGAGTATGATTTCATGGGCTCTCCAGGTGGGTCAAGTAGTTACTCGTTAAACAAGCTTGATAAGGAAGGACCAATCTTGGGAAACCATAAGCACGGATTGGAAGCTTTGCATGAAAGGCTCGTCTCTAACAGTTCAGATTGTTCTTCTTCTCTTTCTGTTTCTGTTAGTCAAGGAATGCTTCAATGCACTTGGAAGGGCGGGAACCCACATTTTATATTTTCTCTGGATGATCAGAAACTAGTCTACGAGGCCAAATTGTGGAAGGTTGACTCAGCTGATGATAAGGGCCTAGACTATATTTACTTAATCCATTCGAAAAAAAGTGGTGAAATGGAACATGGAATTGATGATAATGATTCCCACCTTGTTGGTAAAATAAAGGTATCAACATATTTCACCCTTTGTCCGAGCAATTGTAGAATCATGGAAAGACAGTTTGTTTTTTATGGTGGTAATGAGTATTTTGTGGGAGAGATGCAAACTTCTAGCTATGGAGTTAAGAAGAATAAGAGATTGTCAAAGAAGGTAGCGGAAGTTTTTCGGAATAGTTACTCAATGAAAAAGAGAACCATCTCCAGACTTGGTGGATCAAGTGCCATATTAGATAATTGTTCTTGGGAGCCATTTCGGGGTTTGGAAATAAATAATGATGCACTTCGTCCTGTCAATCTTCTGGAAAATGATCTTCCTGCAAACCTTGAATTGGCCGCTGTTATTGTGCAAGAACATCTTCCTGAAAAACGTCAGGAGAAAGTTGGAGGTTGGGGCATGAAATTTCTCAAGAAAGTTGGTGTAAAGCAAGCAGGTCATGCCACCGAAAATTTGCCGTCTTCTCAATGTTGTTATAGAGATACTCGTGGTTGCTTAACAAGTATGGATGTCCTAGTTCCAGCTGGTCCTCATGGTGGTCCAAGATGTAGACATGATGGCCCGTCTAGTGTTATTGAAAGATGGAGATCCGGTGGATGCTGTGGCTGTGGTGGCTGGGATCTAGGCTGCCCAATAACAGTTCTTAAAAGCAGATCTAGTGAAAAAAGGTCTTCACCTCAAGCAGATTCGCAGGGGGAATGCAAGCTAATTGATCTATCTATACAGGTAAATTAACCAGTTATATGAATTTGTGCGTTAGCTTTTGGAGTTAACAATTCTACTTTTTGCCAAAAATATCATTCCAGCAGTAGAAACTGGGATTTTCTTTCTTTTTTTTTGTTTCTGTTTGTCCTTTCGGGATTGTTGGTCCTGAGTTCTTCCTGACCAAAGAATTAGTCATTTTCTGTTGATCTTACCCACTTTCTTTACTAAGGATTAATCTTAGTTATTGTTTATCGAGTAATAATTACTCTTTAACATGAAAGGTTGTGGTCCTTGTCTTTCCTACAATCTGTCAATGAGATCATGTAAGTTGTTCTTCAGTAGCTTTAGGAGATGTTAATTTCTACATATTAGATACTTATGACAAAGAGTCATATTTGATACATATTTCATGAATTTCTGTTCTTTTTGCCCATGTTCATGAATTTCTCATGCAATTGAACTTTCAGCAACCATATCCTTTTATATTACTAAGCGCCAGGATATATGTCCTACTTCAATCTTTTCAGGGCTCACAAAATGATGTGTCTCCCTTGAAGATGGTGAATGTCTATGATGGGTTGTATTTTGTTCATTTTCAGTCAACACTCTCAGCTTTGCAGTCGTTTTCCATCGCAGTGGCTTTTATCCATGCTCAGTCTCCCGCTCTCCAACCAAGAAATGTACAGAAGTAGCAAGACTCAATGCCGAGGTTTATGTAGTTAATTGTAACACTCAAATTGTACCACACCACTTCATAAGTCAAAGTTTAGGTATTTTATACACGATTTTAGCTGTACCTTTTGCTTTTAAAGGTCAATGTTTGTCATTCCTACATATGATGGTTTACTTACTACCAAGTTGTCTTCTTTCTTAGGTTTGTTAGTTGTTGCTAGTTGTTAGGGACTGGATAGTTTGTTCTCTGATTTTTAGAAAGAAAATATTGTAACCCACCCATTTTTGTTTGAATGTAATTCTGTCTTTTTTCCCTCTTCACTGTAAAAAATATTACTTGTTTCTGCTAACATGGGCAAGGAATATATATATATATATATATCCATGCACATGTTTTGATTTGATTGTATTGTACTGATGTAATGTTCCAAGATATAGCTTAAGAAGACTTAATGTGGAGTTCCTTGGCTTGTCTATTGTGCCAAAGATTTCAAATTTTTAATTCCTTAAGCTGTAATTTGTGTTTGCTTTAGTATCTTCTTTTCACGTAATTCAATGCCCTTATAGTAGACATTTGATATTGTATTTGCTCATAAGGTGTGCAGTGAGAGTAAATGCTTCTCTCTTTAGTGACCTGACTTTTGGTGCTTTAAGGTATTGTGTGTTAGAAGATAATAATTTGAGACCATCAATGCATGGATGATCTTTTAAATGGCAATATGCAGATCCTTTTTGTTTTTTTGAAACAAATTCTTTTCTTAGTTGTAGATTCAAGCCTCTCCATATGTGATATGTGGATCTCCTGCTTCTGGCAGTAATATTAAACCCTGCTGTTCTTTGCTGTGCCATTCTCTGCTTTACAATATGCTGTTGCAGAAATAGGGGTACACCAAGCCCAAGGAGAAAATCAGTGATCGGCTGGGTGAAAATGGTAATTGATATTTTTAGTTACTGAATCAGTTGATCCATTAAAGCAAATATGATTTATAGTTGTGGAGAATTTTCAGTCTTCGCCACAGATTGTTTTTGGCCAATTAAGGTTACTATTGCCATATTTTCCTCTTAGTAGTGCATGTCAAACATCATCCTTAACCAGTCTTTGCTTTTACGTAGCTTTGATCAAGACTGACATGCCCAAGTTGTCATGGTTATTGGTTAGTCCAAACTCAAAGCTCTCTCCCAAATGTTGTTATCATTTCATAAATCGGGCATTATATAACTGCTATTAAGTGAATGAATATTAATTATGACCATGGTGTTTGTTTGTCATTGAACGCAACCTTCTTAACTCATAAGTTTACATTTGCTAGTTTGTGTAGTGGAAAGCACCTGTGATAAGTAAAGAAAGGCAGTCCCTAGTTCCTTCAAGAAGGCTAATGTAAAGCAGCACTTATTGAAGTTTATCTATGACAAAAGCATTGCTTTGTGACTCTACCTAGCTAGATATGGCTTCGATTTAGCTTGTGAATTTGATTCAACTAGCATTTCGATTCCCCGCAAAATTCTTCTGGAACAAATGGAGATTTGAGTTTCTGTCTGAACTGAAAAATTGTGGAGATTCATAGCTTGCAAGTTGCAAAATCATGTGAAGTCGGTTCAGCACAAGCAAATCTTTTTGGAAGTTGAATTACCATGAACTGCCTCATTAAACCTTTCAAAATCACGTGAGTTGGTGCAATTTACTATTTTAGTACGTTCAAATTGAGCATAGTTGCGGGGAATCAGTTTATTTTTAAAACCAAATCAACTCATCTCGTGCTAAGCAAACAAATAAAACTCACATCAAAATTCATCAATCATCATTGTTCTATCGTGGTAATTAATAAAGTCAGTGAAGATACTAAATAAGAGGTAGGTTACCAGAGGTGGGCTCTGGCTGTGGAGCTCAGGATGATGCTAGGGCTTGTGCATTGATGGGTAGAGTTAGATGATTTTGTAGTGACAAGGAATTGGGGTCATATACATATAGGGTTTGGAGTTGTGGCTGCCACGTGGCTCACAGCCATTGGGGATCATGTATGGTAGTGCACCGATACTCTGTTGGTGCTATGGTACGCTCAGCTACAGTGCTCAGGGCATGATCACCCCGGCTAGCAAGACTCTAGGCACGACCCTGATGTCAGAGTTCCACAGAATGTTGTCTTCCTTTGGGATGATAACATGTGAACGTAGTCCTTGAGAAAAGGGGGGCATAATCTAAATGCCTTCGCCGGGTAGCTTGACCGAGTAGGAGTGCCGGATAGCCTCTTCTGCGTGGTAAGCTAAGTAGCTAACGAGTGCGGTGCGTGTCTTGGGACGATATTGCATGGGCCGGTAATGCGCTGATGGAATTCATAAATATAATACCTTAATTTCGAGTAATTTTTATGTGTGGTGTGGTTGATAGCATTTAATTACATTTTATTCTTGCTGGGAGGAATATTAATTTTTTTTTACGATAAAAGGGGAGGTGGAGCGACCAGTAAGTAGCGTACTCCTATTAAGCATGATCATACATGTTTAATCCTTCTCCGCTACAGAATGTTCCTAGAGTCATAGCTGATACCTGACAACGGACTTGGATCCGTGCACGAATGTGGTTACCATAGCACCTCATCAAAGATAAGCAGTAGAAGCCTGATCAATCTAGCTCTAATGCACGTCGCAGACCCATGGCAACCAGGGCTACTTGGGATTACACTGCTCCCTCCCAGGATTGAACCCACGACGTGCAAACTGATGATAACATGTCCTTACCGCTCGGCTACCTCTCGAGAGGTTAGGAGGAATATTAATTTTTTTCACCGGAGGAGGAATATTAATTGGAGCTTAAAACATGCAAAAAGTCAATTCTGGAAGCTCATTTGCTAAGTTGTTTTAAGGACAGAAGTGCAGTGACTGCAGAAGGAAAGAATTCAGGAGTTCAGAGCACTAGACATGGGCACGCTTATGGGCCATTAAGGGCAGTAGGAGGTTGGAGTAAAAGATTTATGCTATTAAGTGTGAATTATCCAAAGGAAGGAAACGTTTGCCATTGATAACGTGCTTCAAGACCAAGTGGACTTAGCTTTGTACTCTCTCCTATTTAAGAGCACTAATTGTGCAATTAAAAAGAATCATTTATTTCTCTCCTGAGTGGGAAAGTAATTACCTTTAGGAAACGGATTCTTAGCTTGATTTTAATGGTTGTAACAACTGACCTAGGGTTGGAACATGAATATTTAAATGTGTGGTCAGCCATTTGAATATAACTTTTTGGCAGAGAAGAAACAGAAGGCTGCACTTTGAATTCAATGAGTTGTTCTCTGCATTTTGAGTGGCTAAGTTTTGTTTTCTAATTCAAGGGTAAACTTAATTTCAATTGTAATTCGTGTGAGGTCTTGTGCCAAACCTGATTTTAAATTCAAGTAATCTTTGTTTCTTGTTCTCATTGTTGATGAAATTCCGATATTGATTAATCTGACCAATTAATTTAGTATTGGTTATTTCTATTGCTATCCGAGTTCAATGATCCGTAATTTTCATGATTGGAACAAGTAGCACATGAGTTTTGTAATGCTTTTTTGCGTGATTTAACTCTAAAGAAACGAGACTGAATAATTGTAGCTATCTCAATTATTTGAATCTTGGTTTAGTTATTTTCACAATCTTAATGCTATCATTGTGTTAATATGGAATACTGTCATACCCAGTTAATCAATGGTCTAGTTATTCTGGTGCAGTTTGCTGCTTGGTCTGCGTAAAATTGTTCCATAAAAATTAGTGAATAAGTAGGATCCGATCAAAGATTGTAGTAGTTTATGCTATGTTTTGTTAGGTTCTGTCAAAGCTGATCTTAGTGCAGATGTTGTTGTTAATATGTGTGTTGCGATGTAATGATCTAACTTGGATGATCTTGAATGGAACTTGTGTTTTGGCTATGAATTTTGTACTCATTCTGATATGAAACTGATAAAGTACTGATCAAAGTAACAAATTTAAGAATTTATCATGAACAACATTCTGTAAAATCATAAATTCTGGACCTGTAATACATTTCATTGCTGCACTTTTGTGTCCAAAATAATTTTAAATGAAGTGTCAAGCACAAACCAAGTTACAGGTTGTGTCCAAAATGATGAACAGAATGCCTAGAACAAAACATGTTCCAGGTTGTGTCCCAAAAGGCGTATCAGAATGGAAGTCAACAGGTGGAGGGGCTGCCATAAAAATGGAGGTCACTGTCAAAGGTAGGCCCCGCTGTTCTTGCCAAATGCTAAACATATGCATCAATTGAGTCTTTGACCAAACCTAAGCTTCCTCTGCATAGTCCTCTTCTCAACTTACTTACAAAAAGCTTCTATCTTTTCCAGAATCTCTTTTAGTTCTCTAAATTCACAGCGAAACACGGTGCCTTTCACGCTACACACATAGCCTTTTAGTCCAATTTGATGATTCGTAATCGAATAACTCCGAAAACCCACCTCTTATTTGACTCAAGTTAGTAATTTGTTTATCTAGGTTTGGTTTTGTATGGAGGTTTGGTGGTGTTTCTAACTTGGTTGTTTTTGGAATTTTTTCAGGTGTATCCGAAGGTGAAGGTGAGAATAGATGAAGGCCAAGACCATCAAACATCACTGGAGATCTATGCTTCATTCCGAAAGTTGTGTTAGAAAAAACTGGGATTGAAGCATGTAGAACACTGTATTTAAAGTGTTTTATTGCTCTCACTAGAATCTGCAAAATAGGGAATTCCGCAATACACTTTCAAGATTACTCAATGTCCAAGTGAAAATGTTTACAGACATTTCACTTCTGTTAAAAATTTCTTCATTTTAAAGAAGACGAAAAACACATTGAAAACCGTTTGAAAATGAACTTATGGGCATAACCGAAAATAACTTCAGAAAATAGGAACCAACCAAATAACTGCAAAAATTTAAATTCGGTCAGGGCTTAAAAGCCCTGACTTTAAATAAAGTGTCAACCAAATCCTAAGTGTCAATCTTTGACTTTAAATAAATCATTTAAAGTCCAACCCATTATTTCACTTTAACTCAATTTAAGAAATTGGTTAGATGTTAACATATAAACTAAAAAACACACTTGTTTCTTTCCAATGTGAGATAAACCCACACAAACTACACTTACAATCCCCACTGAGTTTGTGTGATTTCGGTATAATCATAGACGTAGCAAAACACATTCATAAAGGTAACTTTCGTTTTAAACTTTTAGTTAGTATAAGCAATTCAAGACATAGGCAAAAACACAAGTGGTCTAAACTTAAATTATGATTCTTTCCGCTAAATCGGAATGGCCACACACGTATTGCAACATATGATTTCTAAAGAAGTTCTCATAATAACCAGCACTATTAAGGCAATGTGCTACATGTTGAATTCATAAGCATTTACAAAGTTTATTTACTTTGCTAGAAGCAGCACCACTCCTCGTGCTCATATAGGTGGAATTATTTCATTAAGAGTGTCAAATACTCACCCTCTTATAATCATGGTACTAACTTGCTAACTAGCAAGACCTAGTACTCAAAACCTTATCATTAACTTGTTATTACCCATTAAACTAGCATAGTGATAACACTAATATAGAAGTGTCACTTACTTTAAATAAATCATTTAAAACTCATCCTATTATTTCACTTCAACCCAATTTAAAAAATTAGTTGGATGTCAACATATAAATCAAAAAACACACTTGTATTTTTCAATGTGGGACAAATCCACACAAACTACACTTACAGGTTACATGGCAAGGTGCATCTGCTCAAAACTCTTTGAAGTATCTGTGTTGGACTGCATTTCAGATTGTCAAAGCGTTATCACATTTATGAAGTAGAAAAGAACTAGTCGTAGTTATTTCGGAGAAAACAATAAAATCCTATTCTTATTTGTGTTTGGTTAACCATTATATCGAAATCGTACTATGATTAATCGAGTGTATGTATAACAGAGGGAGTTACACTATATACTAACTTTTCTAAATCAACAATAACTTATCGAAATCCCATCCTCATGATTAATTAGTTTCAGTTTCCAAAAAAATATTGCCAACTTTTCTAAATCAACGTATAATTTTAAAGATTTCTTGGGTTTTGATTTCTCTGAAAGTCCTTGCCACATGATCGGATCTTCTCATGGTTGTCTTATTTATTTGGATGGAAATTTGAGGCCAGTTGTTCTAAACCCTTTGACTGGTTCTTAAATTCGCCTCTCTATTATCTCAGATTCTGAAGCATCCAATCATTTGTGAGGCAATTGAATTTGAGTCTCGTGTTTTATTAACACAACATTGCTTGAGAGCAAACATTGTAAATAAAGCAATCTTGTCATCAAACCCTTATTCTGTGGCATTAATCTACGGTGGAGAATTGGAGCTTGCATATTTTAATGCTGGAGATCGGTCATGGACTCGTCTTGATCAAGATAAGAAGCATTACAGTGATATTGTTTTCCATGAAAACAAGTTATATGCAGTGGAGGATGAGTCTGCCCATGTTGAAATTTGGGACTTCAGTGGCAGTTTTCCCGAAAAGCTAACAAAGTTAGAGCTTACAAAACCAGCAAAATTATAGGAAGGTAACTGGAAATTTTACTTGGTTGCATCAAGAAGAAAAATTATGCTAGTTACAAGGAAAATTGCAGACTATGTAGATGAGAATGGTAATGAGGTAATTGATCCTGATATGGATGAAGACGATTATGATTCTTTTCCATATAGGACAATGCCATTCTGTGTGTATGAATTGGACATGTTGAATCAACAATGGGTAGAAACGAAGTCCTTAGATGGTTGTGCACTCTTCTTAGGTGGGAATCATTCTTTCAGTCTCAACTCAACAGGAATTGGTGAGATGCGAAGATAATTCCATCTATTTCACAGATGATAATTGGTTTAGAATGGATAAGAATTGTTCATACGGAGGTCCTGATAGAGGAGTTTTCAACATAAATGATGGCAGAGTGAGGATATTTGATGATTTTGGTTTTGACAGGATGGAACCATCATCTTGTTGGGTCGTTCCTAAACCGTGGTAGATTATTTAGTAGACGACAGCTATATATTGTAACTCATTGCTACATTTGCAATATCAAATTTGTTAATTATTTTGTTCTTAAATTCCAGATCATACTGTTCACTATCACATCAAGAATATATAGAAGTTTCTTTTGTTCCGACATATGAATTTGTACTCATTCTGATACGAAAGTAATAAAGTCCCGATCAAAGTAAATAATTTCTGAAGAATTTATCTTGAACAAATTCTATAAACTCATGAATTCTGGACCTGTAATACATTTCATTGCTGAACTGTTTATAAGTTTTTTTTGGTAATTGCAGCATCAAGAACACAACTTTATACAACCAATGAAATGCTTTTTTTTCATAGCATCTTTTGTTCATTAGATTTGCCACTTCTTTTTAGGAAGTCTTATGTTGATTGTCTTGCAATGTTGGTCATAATGTAAGGCAACACTATTGAGGTCTATCTATATAACAAAAGCAACGCTTGCTGACTCCGCCTAAGTTGATATGATTTCGATTTAGTTTGTGAATCTGATTCAACTAGCATTTTGATTCAGGAATTTTGTTGGCTTTGACAGTTTTCGTAAGTTATTATGGACAGTATGTTGTTGGTTCAAGTATGTTGATTTAGGCGAATTTTATTTATCAAAAGTAAGTATTCAAATCTTACAAAGAGAAACTGTTGGAAAGAAGAAAACTTTTGATGCTAGAATCTCCAAGAGTGAGCGAAAACGCTTTGTAAATGAAATAATTAAATTTTCACAAAAGTGGTAAACGACATGCAGTTGAGTTGCAACAACAGGTCGTTTATTTCATAATACATATTCTGAACGGCATGCCGTTTTTTATTTTGAGTGCATAGGCCCAATTTGTGGCCTGGTTAAGAAACCGCAGCTACCATCTGACAAGTGCCTAACCAAGTAACCAACCAGTGTGAACGTCGTAATTACGCAATAAAAGCAAGGACTGAGATTGAAATTTAGAGAAGTCAACAAAAAAAACCCTAAACACCCCCTATTCCTATATAAGCAACCAAAAACCCTAACCTCAGCTCTTCGTTTCAGCAGTCGAACAAAATGTCGAAGCGAGGTTCGTTCAGTCTCTATCTCCACTTCGATCCTCAACACTATGCGTCTCACGCCAAATTCTTCTCTCAACTAACAGTTTTAGTCGTTGTTGTGTAGGACGCGGAGGTTCTGCCGGTAACAAGTTCAGGATGTCACTGGGTCTGCCAGTGGCGGCGACGGTGAACTGCGCCGACAATACAGGAGCTAAGAACCTTTACATCATTTCGGTGAAGGGAATCAAGGGCCGTTTGAACCGGTTGCCATCAGCTTGTGTTGGTGACATGGTAATGGCCACTGTGAAGAAAGGGAAACCTGATCTCAGGAAGAAGGTTATGCCAGCTGTCATTGTCAGGCAGCGAAAGCCTTGGCGTAGAAAGGATGGTGTCTTTATGTATTTCGAAGGTTAATAAAGTTTCAAGTTTTATGCCTTTTTTTAGGAAGTTGTGATTTTTTGTTTTCTGAATTTGTTGTGATTTTTTTGTTTTGCTGAGAAATTTTTGCTGGTTAAGGGGGGGTGTTGTCGAAGTGTAAATATGGTTATGCAATGCTTCCTAGAACCAGCTATATTGAACTGAATGGTCTTATTTATCGAGTGGGATTTTTCCATTGTAGAATCTCTCTTTTCGCAGTTCGATACACTAGCTTTGTGTATTGATCTTGAACTTGAGTTTGGTTTAAATTTGTATCTGCTTTAGATTTGAAGGTTTTGGTGGTTGTTGATGTGGTGAGTTCATGAATTGCTGGTGATGTGGTGTCAAGGAGTTCTTGTTCCTTTTAACACTTCCCAAAACCAGCAAAATTGAAATTGTCAATCTTACCCCATTCCCGGATGTAAAATCTTATTTATCATCACTGTAAGGTTGGAACACTCAATAGAGGATCGTTTCTTGCCTTCTGTGCTTATGGTTTTTTGATTGTATTGGCTTTCTAATTTGATAGGCCAAAGTTGCAAAAGATACCATGCTTGTTCTGTAAATTGTCAGAAGTTCTGTTTGGTTAATGTGTACATTTTACCAGATTTAAGTCAGGTATCCTCCTAGATTTTGATGGTTGATACAGTTACAAATCTGGTAGATTGACTAGTGTCCCTCGTTACAGATATGCTAAAGCTTGTAATGCTCACGTCTGCTCCATTTGGACCCTACATTTTATTCATACATATTTTTCTTTGCAAGCAACAATTTTTTTCTTTGAATCTTCTGCTTTATTTGTCTGGATTCTGGAACGCTAAGTCCACCATTGATCTGAATTTTTCGTTTAACTTTTGAATCGCCCCTTTGCAGATAATGCTGGTGTTATAGTGAATCCAAAGGGAGAAATGAAAGGTACAGTTAAATCCCTCTAATTAATTTAATTGCAACTATAAATGGGAAATGTAACAATGTGCTTTGCTCTTGT
>CAODLS011417407.1:0-15783 GCA_948243855.1 Flueggea neowawraea | reverse complement strand
TCTAGCATGGAAACTGAAACAAAAACACAGAGAAAGGCGCTGGAGAAGGCCAAAGGTGATACTTCAGTGAAATTTATTGACGTTATTTTATCGGATGTCGCTACCATTTTGGGACACGCCTAATGAGGGATGGGTGGAGTATTGTTATGTAGGCAATGCCTGAATGTTGGGTATTTTAGGCTACTTCAAGTTTGTAACTTGTAATGCATTGATCAGATGATGTTTTATTGTATGGATTATAAATATTTATAACCCGTAAATTATGATGAACTACTGGCCTTACACCATGTCTCGAAACAGTGGAATTCACACGCAGCTTTTTTGAGATTTCCCATGTTGAAGGTGTCCGAGATATATTGCATTTATTAAAACTTGTAAATTTGTTCTTATTTAATTTTTTGCAACTAATACATCAATTATCGGCACATTTAATAAAAAGAAGTATGTACAAAAGTTTACATGATTAAACGAGTTTAATTGCTAAAATAATCATTCCATAATCTCTTGAAAATGAGTTAGTGTCGAATAAACTGGAACGGAGGGTGTATTTATCATAGTATTTTATACTCTATTAAGCTAGAAACAATTCTTTCACCAGTAAGCCTACTATACTGAACGTCATGTTCGTTCTCTTTCTTGTCAACCGTTTCTATATATCACCAATTGGAGATCCTACGAGTGCACATATAATCTTTCGATTTTGTTAAAAATGGTTGGGATAATTTTTTTTTGTGAACTAATTATATCATCCAGTTAAATGTCCTTTTTTGAGTGACGGATGGAAAAGCGACCGAGTATTGTATTGGTGTTAGTTTAGTAAGCATATGTGTATTTAATTAAAAGTTTCAGTTGATGAGTGGATATGTCCATGTTGTCTCAACGTCGACTTTAGGCATCCACCATTTCTTTTCAAGTATCATATTTCTTTGTTCTTGGCATTAGTTTTCAACAGATGTGTTTGCATAGCTGTAAATTGGTGTTCAAGTGTCATATTTAAGTTTCGAAACTGTAAATTAATATTATGCTATCTAATTTGGGATCTGAATCAGGGTTTATACAGCTGTTTTTGAGTTCTTGATTGAACTTTATTGTTTTCGAGATTGATAAAAATATAGCTTGACTGGCAATGTATGTTGATTTTTGATGATTCAAATCTGTTTTGGAATTTTAACGCAAGGGAAACAATAAAAAAATTAATAGTAATTTTGTTTGAATATGTTTTTGTTCAGATTGCTTTGTTTATGTTTTTAAGTTGTTTGCAAATTGTTATATTTTTAATGCCTTTTAAACTATTTTTCAATCGGAAGAATTACATTTTTATAACAATATAAAAAACTGATGTTTAAAAATCACAAGAAATCGGGATATTTTCGCAAGAAAATCAAATCAAGCAGATAAGGTTTCCAAATGTCTCCGACGGCCTCCAAAACACAATTTTTTATATAAAATTTGATTTAATAAATTCTTGATATAATAATTTTTAAATTAAATTTATTTACATCTTTAGATGTCTCCCGTATTCTCAAAAGGTCTTCAAACATCTCTAGAAGTCTCCAGCCAATGTCTCAAACCATCCCATGATTTCTTTAATAAGCCGTACGTTTCTTCTTCAGATAATAATGTAGAGGACGTTATTCAAGGGATTCCCATGCTAGTAGATGCATCAATGAACGATAGCTTAACTAGACCCATTTCCAATGAAGAGTCTCGGTCCGGAAGGTCTTACAGTGAGGTTTTATAAAAAAACTTGGGAATTAATCAAGGACAACATTCTTTGGGGAAAATCACACTTTTATAACAATGTAAAAAACTGATTTGCAAAAATGTCATCTCAAAAATTAATATGCAGAACTACCATATTAGAGAACTGGTTTGCAAAAATGCAATATTGAAAGTCTCCAGGATCTTTAGTAGAGGTCTCCAGGAGTCTTCACTCCAAATCTCATATTTGTTTTACAAAATTTAATCATATTTTGTTTAATAATAATTAATTAGGTCTTTAGAGATCTCTGCTGGAGATTTTCAATGGTCTTCAAGGTCTCTGTTAGAGGTTTCTAATGGTATCTAGAGGTCTCCGCTGGTCTCAATAAGTTTCCATCAGAGGTTGCTATGGGTCTCCACTAGAGGTCTCTAAGAGTCTCTACTAGAGGTTTCCAATAGTCTTCAGGGGTCTCTATTAGAAGAGGTCTTTAAGGGTCTCTAGAGGTCTGCACTAGAGGTCTTTAATGGTCTTTAAGAGTCTATATCAGAAGTCTCCCATGTTCTTTAGGGGTCTCCACCAAAGGTCTCCAGTAGTCTCTATAGTTCTCCACCAGAGGTTTTCAGGAGTCTCTATTGGAGGTATCCAAGAGTCTCTACTAGGCGATGTTTTGGGTCTTAAAAGCCAAAACGCGAAAACAGAAGGGGGAACCAACTTTGATAGCAGACATTCGACCTAGAGACATCAGAGGACTGGGTTTTCAAGCGAGGAACAAGATCGGAGTGGGTTTCCAATCAATTTTCAGTAGATTTCATCAGGATTAAGGGTTACAATGCTATCCTTGTCTTTTCTTTGTTCTCTATATGAATTTGTTGGATCTTTTACTCTGATTATGAACTAAATTCTTATTGGTATCTAGATGAGATGAACCCTAAGATTTACTATGTAATCTAATCTTTTTATTCAATTTAGTAATTGTTCATTGTTGCGATTCAACTATGGTTAATAATTTATTGAATTGGCATTTGCTAGCATGTTGATTGAATTCTGTTTTTACATATTGAGATTGAGAAATCCGTGTGTGAATTGATCACCCATAATTGAAGGGAGTTGCATGCAATCCTAGAGATAGGACGATATAAATCCCCTAGATTAGTGTCAAAGCTAATATGGGAATTCAAAGAATGAAATAATGCAATTCTAGGGGTTTTAGCTAGAAAGAGATTTCAGTTAATCAACTTAGGATTAGGTGTTAGTTATCTCGAGAGGGAAATTAACATAATTCAGGAATTTCTGCGGTCCAACGTTAATGATTGACAATTGAATGAAGGAATTGATTACATAGGAGGTCTTAGGAGGATTCGAAATTTAGATACTGCCTTAACATCATTTGTTTAAACTCGTAGTTTTCTTTGCTGTCTTTGGTAAATTGTCGCTGTTGTTTAATTTCATTTTTTCTTGTTAATCTTGATCACTTTAAATTGCCTGTTAGATAATATGAAGATGGTTATTACTAGTAATCATTAGTCCTTGTGGGATACGACACTCGGTATTTCGGTAGCTATACTACGGAACGATAGGTGCACTTGCCTAATGATTTGTAGGGTAGACGCCCGAAATAGTACCAAGTTTTTGGCCGTCGCTGGGGATTAGGATATTAGGAAAGCTTTATGTTTATTAATCTAGCCACATTTACTTTTTGTTGAATTTACTTTAATTGCTTTTATTTTCTTGTTTTCTGTGGAATTACACTCTGCTTTCCTTGTCTTTGCTGCTATTTCAGGAACTTGGGTAGTGCATGACTTGCAACTACCCGACTGAATTAGTTGAGCCAGATCCTGAGATAGAAAGAACAACGCTTCAGAACCTTAGAGAGCGACTTAGGCAACGAGAAGAAGAGCTGGATAGACAGGTTGAACAGGGACAACAGGCAGTCATGGGTGAACCATATAGAACTGTGTTTGATTATGCTAGACCGAACATGACAGGAGCAGAGTATAGCATTGTCAGACCAGTTATTGCAACCAAAAACTTTGAGATTAAGCCCAACATCATTCAGATGGTGCAACAGTTCGTCCAATTTGATGGGTTACAGGATGAGGACCCTAACGCACATTTGGAAAATTTCTTGGAGATCTGTGACACTTTCAAAATTAATGGAGCCACAGATGAGCCATCAGATTGAGACTGTTCCCGTTTTCATTGAGGGGAAGAGCCAAGCAGTGGTTGAACTGTCAGCCAAAAGCGTTGATTGACACGTGGAACTTATTGGCAGAGAAGTTCTTGGCTAAATACTTTCCACCTGCCAAGACTGCGAAGCTCAGGAATGACATTTCCTCATATGCCCAACTTGATTCGGAAACACTCTATGATACTTGGGAGCGCTCCAAAGATTTGCTGAGGAGATGCCCACATCATGGTCTTCCTATATGGATGCAGGTACAAACCTTTTATAGTGGATTGACTCTGGCTACTAGGCAGAAGATTGATGCAGCAGCCAGAGGTACTCTAAATAGTAAAACACTAGAACAAGCTCAGGAACTAATTAAGCAGATGGCCATGAATAACTATCAGTAGATCACTACTAGAGCTAAGCTGAGTAGATTGGATGGTTTATATGTTGGGGATGTAGTCACAGCTCTGGCAGCATAAGTAGAAAATCTGAGCAAGAAGATTGATAGCCTATCAGTATCACAAAAGCAGTCACAGGTTATGCAATGTGAATCAAATGGAGGAGGGCATATGAGCCAAGAGTGTAAAGAAGCAGTTAATTATGCAGGCAATGCTCTCCATCCTCAAAACAACCCATATAGCAACACCTACAATCTAGGGTGGAGAAACCATCCTAATTTCTCATGGGGTGGTCAAGGACAACAAAGACAGAACCTTCCACAACAAGAGCGAAAGTCAAATTTGGAGGATCTAATGACCAAATATGTAAAGGCCTCTGACAAACAGTTCCAGCAGCTTGAAACCGCAATGCGAAATCGAAGTGCCTCCATTCACAA
Source organism: Flueggea neowawraea (assembly GCA_948243855.1). Lineage (NCBI taxonomy): Eukaryota > Viridiplantae > Streptophyta > Magnoliopsida > Malpighiales > Phyllanthaceae > Flueggea > Flueggea neowawraea. Next base: position 11,076 of record CAODLS011417407.1, on the reverse strand, counting down.
CCTAGAGACTCAGATTGGGCAGATAGTACAAATGGTATCTGAAAGACAACTGGGCTCCTTACCAGGCAACACTGAAACAAATCCTAAGGAGTAGGTCCATGCAATTTTTGTTAAAATGGAGGATGTGGATGAGAAAGAGGAAGCTTGTGTGGTGAGTGAAGCTGTAAATGTAAATGAGGTAAAGAATGTGGAAAAGGTAGAATCAAAGAAAGAAGTACCTAAGTACAAACCTCACATTCCATACCCCGCTGTACTTAGGCAAGGCAATGAGAATGAACAACTCGGTAAGTTCTTAAACATGTTTAAACATCTTCATATCAATATTCCGCTCGTCGAGTCATTGTTGCAGGCACCAAAATATACTAGGAAGTTGAGGGACATGTTGCGATATAAGAAGACTTTAGAGGAGCTAACCTGTGCTAGTCTTGAAGAGAAGAGCTCCACCATGTTGATAAGAGAACTACTAGAAAAGCTAAAGGATCTAGGGAGTTTATTTATCCTTTGTTGTCTTGGTAGTTTGCATGTTGAAAGAGCACTGGCTGATCTAGGTGCCAGTGTTAATGTCATGTCTTATGAACTGTTTAAGAGATTAAACTTGGGAGAACTTGAACCAACTAGGATGTATGTGCAGCTAGCCGAAAAATCTATAATTCATCCTAGGGGAAAGATAGAAAACATTATGGTTAGGGTTGATGGTTTTATATTTCCTGTTAATTTTTTGATTCTTGACATGAACTCTAATGTGAATACTCCATTGATCCTAGGACGTCCATTTCTAGTGACCTTTGGAGCTAAGATAGATATGCATGAGGGGATTTTAACTCTTAGGGATGGGAGTAAACATGTTAAAATCAAGATCACAAAAGCTAGTGATCATTCCAATAATGATTCAACACATGCATTGGTAGGTAGGCGAAACTCGACTTCATCTATGGTGGTGCATGAAATGCAGGGACCAAGAGTTAAGGTAAAACCGCCAACTCAGGAGAGCTTGACCCTTGCAAGGCAAAAAGATGCAAGGGCTCACAGAGTAAAGAAACCCCCTAAAGCATTTTGATTGGTGTGGCAAATTAAGGAAAGAGTGGTGCAATGCTATGAACGGGTGGGTGTCACACAAAAGGTTGAGACTCACCTTGGACACGATCCTCTGTGAGACCTAAAGCTCGTCAGGCTCACGACGTTAAACAAGCGCTTCTTGGGAGGCACCCCAAGCTTATTTGCATTTTATTTTAGTATTTGTGTTTCATGTTTATGGTCATTAGGGTTAGGTATGAGTTGTATTCCCATAGCATGTGCATTCGTGACATCAGTGGAACTTATTTAGGTACGTTTCTAACTCTTAGAGATATTACACGGTCTATTACACGGTTTACACAAACTATGTAACGACCTGTGGAACCTCTCTGCCTCTTTCTTGGAACTTTCTGAACTCACATGGTCAAGTACACAGTTTACTCACACCATGTACCAACCCGTGTAAATTCACTGTCTATTTTAAAAAAAAAATTTCTCAATTACACAGGTAATTACAAGGTTCGAAAAATCGTGTAACTTCCCGTGTAATGGACCTGCGACTTTATTTTTCTCTGTGTTTCTTTTATTTTTATTTTTCATTTCGTATCATGTTTTATTTTATGTTCTTTTGCAAGGCTCAACGCATTCATGGATGGAACTCCCCCCGTGATCCGAACCACTTCTCGTTTAATCAGGGAAGTCCCACACCCCACTTTTCCCTTTTTCTATGTGCATTTTTCAATTGTGCCTTTTTGCATACATTAGGGACAATGTACCTCTTTAAGTGTGGGGAAAGGGGTATTCTACTTTTTGAACATCTTGATCACGTTCTTGGTATTGTGGCTGTGGGATACATGTTTTTTGTTGATGTGTATAGATTGACTAGTTAAGAATCTTCGATATGCACTTGTTACTCGAAGATTTGAGTTGCATATTTTAAATCTGCATTAGTTTCGAGTTTGTAGACAAATTGGTTGCTTTGGTTTTGTCACTCTTTTAACTCGTTGCTTAATGAATGAAATGATTGACAAAGGTGGGCATAAAAAAATCATTGAAATCAAAAGGGTATTGGTTTGCTTGAACCTAAACCGGGACAAGTAGATAGGGTTTGACCCCTACTCCGCTATCTTAGACATGAGTATGCAAAACACTGCCACGAGGGGTTTTCTTAGTAACTGGGAACACTCATCACAAGTGAGTAGTTTTCGCGTCAAATGGACTATCATTTGTGGTGGAAACTGAGCTAAGTGTATGAATTTAGCCCAAAGGTCGGACTCGATATTTTTAGACCGCGTTTGTAGCAATGCAAGCCAAAAAGGTTCAAAATGTGCACATAATTTGTGTTTATTATCGAACATGCCCATAATGTCTAATGTTCTGTGGATACATGAATTAAATTGATGAGTTTATGAGGGTGATCAGATTAAATTGACTAACTTGGCTTTAGGCTCTAACTTGTGTGTGGTTTGGGACACCGGTTTGAATTGACTAGTATTGCATGCATCTCTTAGATTCTCCACTACTCAAATTATTTTTGTTGACTTTTAATGTAAAGTTCCATGCTGTTGTTGATTGAATTTGATCGAGATGTTTTCTCCCTTGTTTTATTTCTTTCTTTGCTTGAGGACAAGCAAAGGCTTAAGTGTGGGGAAGTTTGATAAGTGCCAATTTATACATATTTTATATGGAAAATTCATTGTATTTTGCTTATGATTGGTGAGGAATTGAGTATTTTTGGCAATTATTCTATTATTTTTCAGTTTCTAGGTCATATTCGGGTGTTTACACATAAAGGAATGGAAAACGGGCAAAAACGGAGCAAAAAGATACATTTTAGGTGATGCTGAAATTACGCACCCTTTTACGCGGTTTGCACAGGTGTAATAGCCCTTGTAATGTCATTGATCGCGAAAAATGTCCAGAAGGCACCAATACAAAGACACGGGCAGTTACACGGTTTGACTAGGCTGTGTAACAGGCCGTGTAACTTACAGAATCACCTAACATATATCTTTTTGCTCCGTTTTCACCCGATTTCCATTCCTTTATGTGTAAACATCCGAATATGACCTAGAAACTGAACAATAACAGAATAATTGCCAAAAATACTCAATTCCTCACCAATAATAAGCAAAATACAATGAATTTTCCATATAAAATATGTATAAATTGGCACTTATCACTACGCTTCTTCTCATACAGACATTTAGAACTGGTGATTGTGGTGACTACCATGATTAACCGAGGAGAGAGGGTCTAGATGGTTCACATCACCCTCATAGTGCATTATACTTCCCACCTACTTTAAGAAAATAATTGATATAAATGTTCGCCTACCCCAAGAACTTGCAAAAAGGCCGAACAGGTGATATGATAAATTGTGAAAATAGGGTGGTGAGAAATTTTTCGGCACAACTAATCCTTGGGTTACAGAAACATGGTTTAAATGTACAGAAAGGATTTTGAATCAGATGTACTGCACTACAGAGCAAAGGTATGAATATGCTACTTCATTATTATTGGATGCAGCTCGGAGTTGGTGGAAGACAGTTCCAAATAGTCAGGTTTATTCTCCTATGTTGACTTATAGAGATTTTGTCCGGGAATTTGAAAAAAATAATTATGCTTTAGATATCTTTAGAGATGAAAAGAGGAAGGAATTTCTGAATCTAAAGCAGGAAAATACGCCACTTGCTGAATATGAGATAAAGTTTAATCAATTGTCAGCTTATGCCTTGAACTTCATTGCCACTGAGAAAGACAAATGTCAACAGTTTGAAGAGGGCCTAAAATACGGGATTCGTTGCAAACTCACGACTACAGAATTAGATAGTTATGTTAGTCTTCGAGTTGGAGCAACCAGAGCATAAAGATTGGAAAAGGAAAGACAGGAGTTTTTACCCGGGGCAAAGAGAGGACGAGGTAATCTTGTTGGAGAGACTAGTAGGCTATCAGGTGGTTGCTAAAATATCCCTATTTTAAGTTTTAGAGGAGGCAAGTCAGGATCTCTCATGTCTAGAGGCAGAGGTCATGGAGTTGTTACTAGTCCTCAACCAACGTGCAATTATTATGGCGAAAGACACTTTGGTGAATGTCGAATGAAGACTAGTGCTTGTTATATGTGTGGATATTTTGAGCATTTTTATCGATATTTTCCTCAAAATATATTGGAAGAGGTGCATCTGAGCCTACTGTAGAAAGACCTATGATGACTGGAGCAGGCAGTGTTTCTAGTAGAGGTAGAGGTAGAGGTCGAGGTAGATCGATGAGTATGGGTAGAAGTATTGGTGCAGCTAAGGCACAGAGTGCTAGACCCCAAGCTCAGGGTAAAGTGTTTTCCATGACGTGCCAGAAGGTAATTGAAACACCAAAATTTGTTATGGGTAAAGTTCATATCTATCATTTAGAAGCTTATGCTTTGATTGATCCTGGTTCAACTCATTCATTTATTTCATCGGCATTTGCATCATATTTGTATGATAACCATACCTTGTTGGGATACAAATTGAGTGTGAGCACACCACTAGGAGATTTGGTAATAGTGGAACGAGTTTATTGTGATTTTAATATTAGAATTGCGGACACTGATTTGCCTGCTGATTTGATTATCTTAACCTATCGAGAGTTTGATGTGATTTTTGGGTATGGATTGGTTATCTCGTCACCATACCGTGGTTAATTGTTATACTAAGGAAGTAATGTTTGAACTTCCGAATCAACCAAGAGTTGTTTTTCACGGAGAGCGCCAAGTTGTACCTTCCTGTTTAATTTCAGCTGTTCATGCATTCAAGTTGATTCAGAAAGGTTGAACAACTTATTTATCTCATGTGGTTGATACTAAGATTATACAGAATCAACTTGAAACTATTCCAGTAGTCGAGAATTTTTTTGATGTATTTCCAGATGATTTGCCCGGATTACCACCAGATAGAGAAACTAAATTCACCATTGAGTTTGTTCCAGGGACATCACCGATATCTATTCCACCATATCGCATGGCACCAATGGAATTGCAAGAGTTAAAGAAGCAACTTCAAGAATTTCTTGACAAGGGCTACATCAAGCTGAGTGTATTACCATGGGGTGCTCCTGTATTATTTGTGAAAAAGAAAGATGGAACCTTAATATTGTGTATTGATTATCGACAGCTCAACCGAGTGACTGTAAAGAATAAATATCCTTTGCCTCAAATTGATCATTTGTTTGATCAGTTACAAGGTGCTAAAGTGTTCTCCAAACTTGATCTGCGTTCGGGTTACCATCAGTTGAAGATTTTAAAAGATGATATTCCAAAGACTACATTTAGAACATGATATGGTCACTATGAGTTTTCTAGTGATGCCTTTCGAACTAACCAATTCTCCAGCATCATTCATGGCTTTGATGGATAAGGTATTCCAACCTTACCTCGACTAGTTTGTTATTGTATTTATTAATGATATTTTGATTTATTCAAAGAGTCGAGATGAGCATGAACAACATTTACGAATTGTGTTGCCCATTTTGAGAGAGAAATAGTTGTATGCTAAGCTCAGCAAATGTGAGTTCTGGTTAGATCATGTTATTTTCTTGGGGCATGTGGTTTCTAACTGTGGTATTGAAGTGGATCCAAAGAAACTTGAAGCAGTTCTCAAATGGAAGACACTAAAGAATGTTTCAGAAATTCAAAATTTTCTTGGGATGGCTAGATATTATCGTCGATTTATTGAGGGATTTTCTATTAGAGCAGTACCATTAACAAAATTTTTAAAGAAGAATGTTCCTTTCCAGTGGTCAAATGCATTTCAACAGAGTTTTGATGAGTTAAAGCAGTGGTTCACGTCAGTGCCAGTATTAGTAATACCTTCAGGTTATGGTAGTTTCATGGTATATAGTGATGCATCACATCAAGGTCTTGGTTGTGTATTAATGCAACATGGAAAAGTGATTGCTTATGCTTCATGTCAGTTGAGACCGTATGAGTTGTCTTATCCAGTACATGATCTGGAACTTACTGTAGTAGTTTTTGCATTAAAGATCTGGCGATATTATTTATACTGAGAAACTTTCCAAATCATCACTGGCCATAAAAGTTTGAAATACTTGATGACACAGAAGGAATTGAATTTGAGGTAATGAATATGGTTAGAATTGTTAAAAGACTATGATTGCACGATCGAGTATCATCTAGGAAAAGCAAATGTGGTTGCCGATGCTTTGAGTAGAAAAGCAACTAGCAGTTCATCATGTCTTCAGGTATCCTATTTACCATCCTTGATTGATTTGAAGATTTTAAATATTGACTTGAGCATCGATACTTGTGGAGCTTTATTTTCTACTTTAAAAATCTAGCATATTTTGAAAGAAAGAATTCAAGAAGTGGAGCCTCAAGATTTGAAATTATTTGCCATTATTGAGAAGATTAAGGAAGGAAAGGATACTTATTTTACATTCAAAGATGATACACTGACATTAAATGGCAGACTGTGTGTTCCAGATATTGATAGATTACGATGTGAAATTTTAGATGAGGCGCATAATGCGACATATGCTATGCATCTTGGAGCAACAAAGATGTATCATTTACTGTGAGCACATTATTGTTGGTCAAGGATGAAAAAGGATGTAACTGAATTTGTTTCAAAATGTTTGGTCTGTCAACAGATTAAGGGTGAGCATCAAGCCCCAGTAGGTAAACTTCAACCTTTGTAGATACCGGTATGGAAATGGCAAAATATTACGATGGATTTTGTGATAGGTTTGCCTAAGACATCGAGGAAAAATGATGCAGTTTGGGTGATCATTGATAGGCTCGCAAAATCAGCACATTTTCTTCCGATGAAATGGGGTATTACACTTGAACAACTAACTAGGAAATACATTGATGAGATTGTGAAACTACATGGTATTCCTTTATCTATAGTATCTGACAGAGATTCACGATTCACTTCTCATTTTGGGGAAATTTTGTAAGCAACATTGGGAACTAAATTGAGCTTTAGTACAACTTTCCACCCTCAGACAGATGGACAATCAGAAAGGACAATTAAAACACTTGAATATCATACGAGCTTGTGTATTTGAATTTCAAGGTTCATGGGATAACTATATCTCACTTATGGAGTTTGCTTATAACAACAATATCACAACATCATTGAGATGGATCCTTATGAAGCATTACACGGAACAAAGTGTAGAAGTCTTATATTTTGGGATGAAGAAGGTTTGAGAATTCTCGAAGGACCTAAACTAGTTCAAGAAACCATTGATAAAGTAAACATAGTGAAAAGTCAACTTAAGAAAGCTCAACACAAACAAAAGAGCTATGTAGATCAACATAGAAACAAATGGAGTACAATATCGGCAAAAAGGTTTTTCTTCGTGTTGAACTTTGGAAAGGAGTGATTAGGTTTGGGCAAAAAGGTAAATTGGCTCCTTGTTATATTGGCCCATATGAGATATTGAATGAATCAATCCATTATCATATAGATTGGCATTGCCTCCAGAATTATCCCAAATTTACAATGTTTTTCATGTGAGTATGCTTAGGAGGTACAAATAAGATCATACAGATGTGATGAGTGATCAACCAATTGAAGTTGCTGAGAACTTGACGTATGTTGAAGAAGCAGTAGAGATTATCAGTCAAGACAAAACAGTTAAGGAATCGAGAAATTCGTTTAGTCAAAGTGTTATGGAGAAATCATTCCAAAGAAGAGGCTACATGAGAAACATAGGAAAAGATGATAAAGCAATATCCTTATTTGTTTAAAGACATAGGTATGAAATTTTGAGGACAAAAGTTTTATAGAGGGGGAGAATTGTCACAACCTCTACTCACAATACATATTTAGAAGTATACATGACATAAATCATATTAATACGAACACATACATTCATATGCATTATATTAGCTTCATCGGACATTGCATATAACATTTAGATGACAAAAAAAGAGTCTAAAATGATTTCATTTATTTCTATTTGTTGAAATTAGATTAAAATTTCCTACAAAGTTTATATAAATGCTAAAAGGTGGATCGGTGGGAAAGATAAGTACTGATAGTAAAGTAAACGCAAAACGAGGGAAAAAGTCTCGTTTAACAATTATGTCATTTATGTTTCTAGGTAAGGACTAATATTTGCATTTAGTAGTTTAGAAATATCAGTATTATAAAGTGACAAAGTCATAGAATAAGGACCAAATTGAAAATAAGTGCAAAAGTTTCTTATTGGACCTTTTGATGAACCATTTGTCATATGCCACCTCGTGCTTGGATTAAAACAAGATAAAAACAAACTAAAACCATATAAATCAGAGCCACTTCGATCTTACCATAAGAGAGGGCAGAAAGGAAAGGAAAGAGGGAAGATGAGAGCAATAACTGATTTGGTGAGGAAAATTCAAAAGAAACGCTAAAATTCGCCAAAAACGAGACTGGTTCAGCTGTTCTTGCATCCTTTGCTTCTAACCACCAAACTAAGTGAGTTTCTCTCTTCCTATCTGTCCATTAATCATATATGAACGTATTTAAGTTTTGGGTTTGCAAATAATTGCAGCAGAACATGATTTAGACATAAATTTACAGGGTTTTGTTAATGGGTCTGTTTAGGGTTTAGATTTCCCGGGATTCCACTGTTTTGTTCAGGTCTTTATATACTGATTTTGATTCAACTTAAAACATGAAATTTGTTCATAATTATGTCTTATATGAGTCTGTATAATATTGTGGTTATTTGAAATGTATACAAAGAGTTACAGTTGGTGAATTGAGTGCTGCTCGGACAGTGTCCTGTTTTTCAGTAACACTGTCCAGTTTGGTACCTTTAGTTTGGTGGCCTAAACTGTGTAATTACTTGATGGTAAAAAAATAAAATTTGTATGTATATGTGTATATGTTGTGTATAAAATTTTTTGGTACAATTGGATTTGTGTGACGTGATCTAGGTTCAGTACACTATAGGCTGCTCACCTGAAACAATTCTGTTACAAAGTTGTGACTTTGGAAAATTGGCCAGATTGTTTTATAAAGAATTAAGAGATAAAATTTGTTAGGAATACATGATTATATGTCTTAAATTTCAATGTAAAAGGAGTCAGTTTGGATGTTTAAACGTAGAGAAGAAACAGGCTGTCCAGAATTGTGTAGAACAGAATTTTAGTTACCATAAGCATAATGTTTCATAAGTATAGATTGATCAGTTTCCTTTCAATCCAAATGACTAAATGCATTCAAAATAGGGTACTAACATGACCTTATGTGTTCAAAGCATATCATACATGTACATTGCATATATTTGTATTTTAGAATGAGCATAACTCAATTATCTATTATAGGATCGAGAAACGTTGAGAGGGAGCCCGAGCAGGGTAACAACACATATTATCTGTCTTAAAGAGGTGAGTAGAAACTGGAGGTGTCTCGAATTTTTTTGTACTCCTCGTCATCAAAAGAGGAGGAAATATTTGCAAGTGCAAATTCTTCCATTGTTTTGTTTTTGTTGTTTGAAAAATAATCAGAAAAATGGTTGGGATCCATTGTAAAAAATATTTGGAGAGAAATTTTAAGTGTTGAGAGAGTTTGGGGGAGAGAAATGAGTGTTTGAAGTGAAGAAATGACAGAAAAAATGTGTTTAGGGGGGCATTTATAGGAAAATGGGTAAAACTAGTTGTTAGGGACCAAAAAGGTAATTTTTTAGCCCCCAAGGTACTCCAATGGTAATATTACCGTTGGAGTAAATCTGACCGTTGGATCAATCAGATCCAACGGTCAGATTTTGATTTTTTAAAAAATAAAAAATATCAGGCGCGGGGCCCCACTGACGGCTAGCTCGTCCTCCTGCAAGTGGATGGGCTAGCAGGCCGGGATGCAGTAACCCATCCCAGTCTACCGTTCCTAACCCTGTCACAACTCGCCTTAAGGAATGAAGGGCTTTTGTTTCTGTTAAAAAAGAAACAAATAGGAAATTAATATTTCTATTTATTAATATTGAAATGTTTATATAGGTATCGACATAGTTAACTCAAAATTCAGAGACCAACTATCACCATATAGGATAAATTTTGGAATGCAATAACAACTAGATGGAGACTCGGGCAAACTGCGTGTTAGAGGTGTTGCCAGATCTGGAACCGGCGGTTCCAATTCCTGGAACCATGGAATCGGAACCAAACCGCCCAGGGGCGGTTTAGTTCTAATTTATAGCGGTTCGGCTGGCGGTTTTAATTCCTGTTTGGTCTGGTTTGAATCTATTTTTTTAATTTCTTTTAAAAATAATGTTAAAACCGAAGTTAAGAAGGTTGAACTGCTGATTTTGGTTAAAAATGATGGGCTAAAATCGTTAAAACCGCTGATTGGGTATGTAATATCCCGATTATTTTAGCCGGAATCTCGTAGTATTCCAAAGTGATTTCGAGTTGGGATGTTGATCTTTGAGTTTGAGGGTTCTGTTGTGTGTGTTTTGTACGTTAGAGGTCATCTACATGCTTAGTACAGGGTACTATGCACGTAGTAGAGGCCTGAACCTTGACCGTGAATGTGCATTGAGTGCAACGTACACTGGAGGTCATCTACGTACACAGTACCCTGTACTAAGCACGTAGACGGAGATGAGTCAGTTGAGAGCCTTGTTTGGACTGTGTGCATTGTATGGGTTGTTATGCACGTTGATCATCCTTTGGATGAGACCCGTGAGCACGCTGAGGCCTTCTACGAACACAACAGGGGGTGGAACGCACGTAGATTGTAGATCTGAATGAGGGGCTTCAGATCTACCATCTACGTACATTATGTGGGATGCTACCCACGTAGATCACGATTCTACATACACAGAACCCCTACTGTGCACGTAGATATGTTCTTTATGGGCGACTGTGCGTGAAACGTGACATGTCAGTCCATGAGCCTATAAATACCCCTATTTACCATTCCACTTTCTTATTTACTTCTCTGTGATTTTCTTTGTTTCTCCTTGCTTGTACAACTGATCTAGAGGTAAGAATCATCCATTAATCTCTTCTTTTCTTTAGTTTGCGTTGCATTTGGGCATTATAGGGTTTCGACCGAACTTGGGATTTGGTTC
>CAODLS011417399.1:0-16697 GCA_948243855.1 Flueggea neowawraea | reverse complement strand
CTTCTTTCCATAATCAATTTGCTCAAACTGGATGGGTAAGAACATTATCTTTAGACAATGATTTATTTTTTTTATTTCCTGTATATCATTTTTTTTGTGCTGTGATAGTAGTTGATATTGTATGTTAACATTCAATGTATGTTAATTTTCGGGAAAGGAGTGTTTTTTTGACAGGGATTTTGTATGCGGGGCCATCTTTCGTGATACTATCCTTTTTGAATAAAGTTGCTGTATCTTATGGATCCAAAGCTGCACTTCCATTTGGAACCATAATAGTGATTTCTCCTCATATATGTATTTCTTAGCCTTCCACTATTAGCCTTAGGAGGAGTAATTGGGTACATGTTTAGGTCTGAATTTCAAGCACCTTCTGCTACAAAAAGGTACCCAAGGGAAATTCCAGCATCAGGATGGTGTAGGAAAGCATCAGTCCAAATGTTTCTTGAGGGTCTTCTATCATTCAGCCCAGTTGCCCTTGAGTTTCACCATCTATATGCAAGCTTGTGGGGCTACAAGATATGCACACTGCCTAGCATTTTATTTCTAACATTCATCATCCTTGTCCTGCTTACTGCAATATTGTCTGTCGGGATGACATACATTCAGCTTGCTGCAGAAGACCATGAATGGTGGTGGAGGTATGTCTCTTTCAAGATTTAGTGTCATGCATAGAGAGACATACTTTTGTACTTGGGCTTCTTGTCAATACATATCATGTTCTTTGGGTGTTCACAAGATCAGCGCAACACTATGCATGATGTGGGGTTTTTACATCTAATTGTATGCTTGCTGTGCTAAAAGTTTTTTCCGTTTGCAGCAGTAGGCCACCGATCTCGTGCAATCTTTTTTAATATATTTTGTGTTTCATGATCTCATCTTGCTTTACTGCCCTTTTATAAAGTATGAGCTCAAACAAGTGCATTCTCTTCTTTGTTTTCACATTGAGATGGTGCTTTAATGACTTGTGCTTATGTTTGATGCAGATCTGTCTTTCGTGGTGGTGCAACAGCCATCTTTATGTTCATTTACAGCATCTATTTCTTTTCAAGATCAGGTATGAGCGGTTTTATGCAGCTGTCATTCTTCTTAGGCTACAGTATTTGTCTGAGCAACGCATTTTTCTTGATGCTCGGAATGATCAGTTTCCGAGCTTCCTTCACATTTGTTCGCCATATCTACCATGCTGTCAAGAGTGAGTGACTATACCACCATAGTCAACTTTTGTCACCATATCATGCTGTTAAGGTTAGAAAATTGTTGTTGTAACATTCTTACGACTGACGGGAAAGGCATGATGAAAAGAAAAGGACAGCCAATCTTTTGAATTGTTTGAAGAACGATAGCAATAGAGAAAATTGAGATTCATAGGTACTGTTTGCAGTTGCAGAATCCTTCATGTGTTCATTTTTATAACTTTTTTTCTGAGAAATGAAGGAATGCTTGTTATGGTCATTAACAAAGAGGTTGGAAGTCATAGAAGACAATCACAGTGGTCATGAGCAACGAGTCGACATGCAGATTAATTCAGACACAGAAGGTCAAATCACTGCGATCGAGACCACCAAGAATTCTGCCTGGTTAGTTATTGATGAAAACAGCTAAGATTTTGACAGAATCTTGTCAGTTGAAAGACTCGAAACTTCAATCTTTTTTTTCTTATATATACATTCTCAAAGCATCAGATTTTTCTGCCTAAACATACTGTGTAAAAATGCATGTCTCGTTACAGTGTTATTTGCATGGTTTGTTGCAAAAACTTTTGCTAAAATTAAGTCCAATGTTAAAAGAATAATTGTAGGGTTTGTAGTTCAAATACCAGTCATTTTCTGAATGAAAATCACGTGTCATGTTTGGACGAAGCAAAATTCAGAATGAGCAAGAGATCGGTTGAATCATACAAATTTTTGAAATTGCGGTCCTGAAAAATGCACATATAATGCAAATTGTACCAAAAGTTTCAATTCTACATTAATCATTGACGTAAGAACTGTACAATAAATTTTTTCTTTCTCTGTAGGCTGATTTTTCAGCGGAAAAGAAAGACACGAACATGAATTTGACATGGAGACAATGCTTTCAAGTTACATGCAACTTGTATATGAAAAGATCATTTTAATATATTTTTAATATAGATAGTATATTTTAATATAAATCATTTTTATTTTTAAAAAGATCGCCTCATATATGTAATATTACCTACAAAACTTACTGTTTTTCTTAACAAACTTGGGGTAATTATTACAATAAAAAAATAATTATACAATGGAGCAAACTTCTTTAGTTATAAATTAATGATAATTGTCCTTTTCTTAGTCAAATTATTGTTTCTCTTGAGGGAGGAGAGGGAGGTATACTCCATTTTTTTTATACATGGTGACCTCCAATTCTTGTGAGACATATTTCTTCCAATTTGCAACAACTTTAGAGAAATTATACATCTTGGAGTTTATTGAAACTTAAAAAAAAAATCTTAATTTGTTTTATGCTAGTCCACACCTTTTACAATATCAAATTCTGTGCACTCAACACCTTTTTCAGCCTCAAGAAATCAAATTTGCCATCCCCATTAGGGGTGATCATAGGCCGGTTAGGTCCAGATTTGACCCAATAATTGAAACCGAACTGAAATTTTGGTTCTTCTATTTTTTAAGAATTGGAATCAAACTGAAAAACCAAAAGAACCAAACCAAAAGTCCCGAATTTTCGAGACAAAACGGTTCGGTTCTTCGGGTAGAAACTGAGATGGTTCCGGTTCAGTTATTGGGATTTTTTTCCAAAAAAAAAACACATTCAATCAAATTTTTATACATACAAATAAATTTTACACCATAAAATTAAATCTACAAACAAATTAAACCAACATAAAAGTAACTCTACACCAAAGATTAAATCCAAAAATAAATTGAACTACAAATATTAACCTACACAATATAAGATTACAAATTACACACTAATTAATTCAACAATATCAAAGACAAAATATATTTGATGCATCATATGTTAATTGTTAAACACATAATCAAACCCACGAACATAAAATAAATCCACCAACATAATGATTTGAACCTATGATTATATATAATTAATTGTTAATCTCTATATATAATTGTCATATATATATATATATATATATTTATTTATTTATTTGGTTCTAGTTTCTGTTCTTTGGTTCGGTTTGATTCGGCCAGGTTCTTGGTTCGGTTCGGATTGGATATTGTTTAAGATCTAGACCTGAACCAAATAAAAATTTCGGTTCAGTTCAGTTCGGAGAAAGTCAAAAGTCAATGGTTCTTTTTGGTTCGGATATTTGGTCAGTTCATATATCTCCAGGATTCATGCTCAACCCTAATCTCGTTGGACCCAAAATATTGCATGTAGACCTTTCCAACAAACACACCCTCCATGAAAAAACCAAAACAATTAAAAATAAAAAAAATATTTCAAATTCTCTCCCAATTAGAAATGAACCACACAAATACGAGTCCAACAACAAGAAGGAGACGTAGATATGTCACATACCATACAAAAACTATCACTTCATGACGTGTACTTCTATTTCTCCATCTATTCATTCCCTTCTCTTCATTTCCTACACATTTCCTATAATTATTAGTCGAACATATAGAACCAACGTTAAATTGTTTCAGTCATGGAGAGTTCTCATTTCAGAGATCAAGATCCAACCCACGTAAGAAAACATTCTTGCCGTAGCATTGTTTCACTTTCCGGGAAAACAAACACTCCAACAACTGCAAGGAAGACTCAAGAACATCATCAAATGTTTCAAGGTCAAGATTTCATGGTATCTCCTAGACAACACGTACTAGGAGGTCATGATGAGAAGGAAACGTCGGTGAATGAATACTCCGGCCGCGACCGGCTAAAGAGGCATCGAGAAGAGGTGGCCGGGAAGGTTATGATACCTGAAATTTGGGGTCAAGAAAGTAGGCTCAAAGATTGGATCGATTATAGTCCATTTGATAAGTTGTTGGCTCCTAGTGGTCTTGCTTCGGCTCGTGAAGCACTTGTTGCTTCTTCTCAACGGTTGCGGATAGAGAGTAGGTGTTGAATTTTTGTTTCTTTATCTTTGATTTAAGTAGAGATTGTTTGAGATCATCTTGTCTTCGATCGGTTGTTCATGAGATGTATTTGAGTTTCAATCGTTGATCATGGTTTGCAAATAAATAAAAGTTACACAAACACAAACACTCTCTAGTTTATATTGATTTTCTCATAGCATCCATAAAATCTAAAAAGTTAACCAGATCGGCTTGAAATTTAATTAGGAGGCAAGTGTTCAGCTCAGTATGAGTTCATTCATATTTGGCTCGATATACAAACAAATCAATTTTGAAGAGTTTGGCTGAGTTTGGTTTGTAAATGTCGTCAATATGCTCTGCTCGGTAATAAACAAATAAAACAAGTATGATTGACAATGACCAATGCCAATTACCTTTTTCTTTAAAAGCTTACTGTATTGTGTGTTTTTGCTTAAACTTTGAAAATAGGTCTTTCTGTTGCACGGGCTATGATTTATATATGTGCCCAATCTCTTTATTCTCATGATCTATCTCTTGATTGTATATACAAAAATGGTTTCTCCACTCCTTAATCAACATTGGAAGTTTTTTCCCATCCTTGCTAACTATAAATTTGGTGGCTTGGCTTCGCCTGATAAAATCTCGACTTATCAAAAAAGTAAACAAGTATGATATTCTCTTTTAGATTCCATAAATATCTTGTTTAATCTTGAAAAAAATGAAATAACCAAAATGATTATGAACTAATCATATGGACTATCTAAATGTTAAAATTTAAAAGTATTAATTAATTATATAACCAGCAAATTTTAGTATTCTTTTCATAACTAGTAAGATACTTGCAAAAAAAAAAACTATTCTCTCCATTTCATAAAAATAGATAATTATACTTTTTCACAAGAATTAAGAAATTTAATTAGTTGGTAACATTAATTTTAATAAAATCTTCCAGAAGCACCCTTACTACTTCTCAATGATAATCAATACATAATTTATTATGCATTTAAATAGAGATTTTATAGTAAAATATTATATAATTATTATTTTAAAAAAATAAGTTTGTAATTTAGGACGGACAAAAAAAATCTTGCTTATTTTATAAGACGGAGGAAATGGTAATTATAAGATTGGTTTTTCATCTTATTATGCTAAAAAATTTGATAGTCGTGAGTTGCAATAATATCATATGATCATTTCACCATTGTTGTCAATGATGTTATTCTTGAGAAGCCAGAAATGCATACATGGAAGAATTATATTGCTAAAGAAAATCCTAATTAAAAGCCAAGGATTTGACTTACAAATTCGATTTTTAAGTGACTAATGAATTAATCAACATTATTTAATTAATTTAATTGTACTTTGGCCAATGTGACTTGGTAAAAGTTTCAAATTTCTAAATTTGAACTTTCTGTGTAATAATTAAGTGAAAAAAAAGAGAGAAATTAAAAGAAATAAAATGTGTGGAAGTTAAGGGAGATGGATGCGTACGTAATGGCATGTGATAAAGGACCCCGCGAATTTCATGGCTGCAAGTTGAAGCAGCCTTCTCTTGGGCTTTATAAGGACTTCTCCACAATTGTGGATATCGAACCCCCGAGCGTAATTAAGGAACACAACATAACATAGCCTCGAATATTTCAAGAATTAGTTTTATGTTCTCCCAGAGATTTGAATGCAAAATCTAACATACAAGTTAATGTATGCTTCCCAATTAGATCACACTAATTAGGTAAAAAAAAAGAGAAAATAGTTTGAAATAATTCATCAAGTACTAATTTCTCTCCGTTTGACAAGTCCTTTCTCCAATATTTGTATTTTATTTGTTTAAGGTGAAACCCATTTAAATCATGTTTACCACTCAAATATCTTATATGAGTGTATGAATATTACTCAAACGTGTTGTAATTTTTGTTTTTGTTTTCCAGAAGAACGGAATTTGGCTTCTTTACTCTGATGCGTACACCGTGTTCCAAAAATTCAGGGCAAGAAGCATCCATTTGGCCTTTACAAGGCAGCCAAAAAATGGAAAACAAAAATATCTCCTATGTATTAGTATATATGCAAAGGAGACTTGTTAGGTGCCGTTAAGAGAGCCTCAAGCACACAGACAATATATCACCAACCCCACTCAACCACACAAATTTGACTCCAAAAACAAAGCTTATTACGTAGAGATGTCTCGAACCATACAACCCATTTATGTGACGTGCCTTATTTAAAGCTAACTGTAGTGATTGAGTGTGTGTCGTCGATTTTGAAATTCAGAATTCTATTACTCTTATACCCAAAAAGCCATTTATGTGACGTTTTATATAACTCCTCCCTTTTTTCACCATTTTGTGCATCCACTAAACAACATCACGCCAGAAACTTCCCAAAATTTCTCGTCTATCAAACGACAACCGTCAACACCATGGATCAACCAGTTTCCACACAACCACCCCATCTTTTTCTCGCATTTTCCTCGGAAACAAACAATGGATCTACTAGTCGTATGTTAGAGCAACCTCAGCATAATATTGTTTCAACTCCTAGGGGTACCAAAGAGATCAATATTAGTATCACCAGTGATGCTAAAGAGAGTGATCATCGTCAAGATCAAGTTTTGAAAAATAAGGAGCTGTCAGGGCGTGAAAGACTAAAGAGGCATAGAGAAGATGTGGCCGGCCGGATTCCGGTACCAGATAAATGGAGTCAGGAGAGTTTGCTTAAGGAGTGGATGGATTATTCTTCGTTTGATAAGTTGTTGGCACCAAATGGAATTGCCTCAGCTCGTGAAGCCCTAATCGCTGAGGGACGTAGAGCTAAGTCTAATAGATTGACGGTACAAAGTAGTTGCTAAAATTATTTTCTTTGTTTCTAAATTATGATTTTTTTTTCATACTAGTTGATATGTTTGTTTAATTATAGATGTTTCATGTTTAATTAAGCTTTACTGCTTTTTTATCCTGACTGAAAATAGTTTGAGATTTGAAACAGATCTGGAAGAATCGTTAAGCTTTAAAGTATATATTGATTCTTCACACGGATTCGCCTAGCTAATTCGGTGTTAAGGTGGGCATGGCCATTTTCATTCAGAAAAGTATGTATTGATTCGGTACATAGTACGCGGATCGATTACTTAAGAAACAATAATATATATATCTATATATATATATATGTATATATATATATATATATTTATTGTTGTGTACGTTTATGTATTAAATACGACTAATGATTTCTCTTTCAAATATATTCAAGTGAGTAATAATAACAAAGAAGCAAAATGGTTTTCTGCGATAAAATACTGAATTAATTTGTAGATTAATTCTTTTGATTTTTTTATGTTTAATTAAATTTTATTGCACATCATTGTGATTAAAATTAGCATATAACATATTATATAGTAAAAAAATAAATAAATAAAATATTTTTCAAAAAAATATATAAAACATGCTATATGTTACTCTTGTGAAAACAATTTAGAGGTATATGTTTGTTTTAAAGTTCATATGGCATATTAATAGAGGTGTAATTAAGCTGAGTTGGGCTTTAGAATATTCAAGTTCAGTTCAACCAAATTGTTTCAAGTTCAAGCTCTGCTAGTCGAAAGGCTAGTGAGTTCACGAGCTTACTTGCAAGCCTTTTGAGATCAGTTCAACAAAGGCTTAAATAAGATTATAAATAAGTTTTGCTCATTCAAACTCAATAAAAACTCTAAAAAGAATACAATCAAGTTTAGATTAACTCAATACACTCATGTTGAGTATATAATTGAACCAATAACTATTAGAAATTTCAGCTTATTTCACAATATCAGTCCAACATTTGATCATATGCTAACATATTTGTATTTTTATAGGCATGGTCAATTAGTGCAAACTTGCACTTTTTGATGTGGAAAAAGGAAGTTACTACATTTATTGGCGATTTGGCTACTGTATGGTGCTTTCTGCTTCTTTCTTTGTTAATGGGACCTGTAGTATTTAATTAATATATATACACACAATCAATTATGGCCTATTACATATTTTCTTCAAAGTAGCATGTATTTATTTCTAACTTTATATATAAAGCTTGTTGAGGAACCTAATATCGAGTATGCTCACGAGTTCCATATCGAGCATGTTCACAGGATTCTCGAGTTGAGTTTTGAAATGTTCAAACTTGGCTCGTTTAAGTTTCGAGCTTCAAAATTTGTTCAAACTTGCCTTGTTTAATATTGAGCCGAGTTATGAACGAGTTTTTATCGAGCTGAATACTGGGTCGCTAGCAAGTAGCTCAACTCATTTACACCCCTAAACATATAGCATAATTTTACATGTCGATCCGTTGAGTAATAAACAAACAATACTATGAAAGAACAATGAATTTGTTGATCCAATTATTTAGGCAAAAATGTTTACCAATAGAAAGAAAAATAGTTCAGGTCTTCAAGCGCAAATAGAACTAGAGAACTCATAATAAAAGAAAAAAAGGAACTAGAGAACATCCATATATATATGTATGGATTTATTGATAGTTGAGATCTCCATTTTCATCTTTAACCATTGATTAACATCATGTGGTTGCCATATTGTACTTGTTTACTTGGTAAAAGGACTACACCCATATCTTAAAAACGTAAGTTCGAATGTCACTCAGAATTAGATATATTAGGTCTTCGTTGTACTTCGTATATTCTATCATCAACTATTTCAATATACATTATCAATCATTCAATCAACATTCAATAATCAACATCAATTTATATTCTATCATCAAAATTCAAACCCAAACCCTAACCTACAAATCAATCAAAGTTAAAGAAAAGGAGAACAAAAACATACCAGAAATCCAAGGTTGCTGCTGGCGACGGTGATTCTATGCTGAGGAACGGACGACGGTGGTGGCAACGGGTTGAGCTCCTTCTCCTCTCCTTTCTTTTTTTCTCTCAACAACTCTCTTTCTCTCCTTGTTTCAAATTCTCATTGTTGTCTTAGTCTTTTTTTTTTTTTTCCTGAATACGCCGTTTCAGACCCCAAATTCAGGAAAAACAATTAGGGTCAGGGGTCTTCTTCAACCCCCGAACTTCCCTTCTCAGGCCTCACCATTCACGGCGGCACGAGCAGGGCCCGAATATCTCGGTGGGACCCCATATATATAGTATGGGGTCCCACCGGCCGAAAGGGGGTCATCAGACCACGCCGGACCCCCTTTAGTCCGTCAATGTTCATCATGTCTTAATATATAGAAAAGGAAAGTATGAATACATAAATAATATATAAGTTAATTACAAGTCTATAGAGGATCCAAGCTCTCCTTATTTAATTAACTAAGCTCTCACACACAAATTTTCGGATGTCATGATAACAGTTTAATTCACTAATTTTTTCTTAATCTTAATTGGATCAGTGAGAAAAACAACTAATCAACAAAAATGATAAAACTTTAGAGGCTAATGACGTGTTAACATTTTCTCTGTTTAACTAGGTGTCTTAAATTTAAACTCGGATACTTTAAAATTTAATTGCCAAAAAAACTAAACTTTGCCACTCTGAAGAGTCCTAAACCAGAATACTTACTCTAATTCGACAGTATAAGTAATTAAATGTAACTGTTGTAGCATTATTTTTCCATTCAATATAGCATTATCTGATTTCAATTTTTCAACTTTTGCTTCATGAAATTTTTTACGCTCGTGCCAGAAAAAATATATACATTCTTCTTTTATTATCTTCTCTCTTTTTTTTTTCAAACAATTTTATATTTATTTACTTTGAAAATTAAATATGATCACCTAAATTTTAAAATAGAATTACAATTACATCCTTTTGGAGTGTAAAACTGAAAAACAAGTTAATCATAAGCAAAAATAAAATAGTAAACGATAAAATTGTACAATCTATTGCATGCAACACACTTTTACATAAAATTTCTAAAGTTTTACTAAAATTTTAACTAATACATTCGACATATGTTATTTAAATGTTAATCTAAAATTTTATTTAAACTTAAACAATAAAAATTCTAATCGTCGTATGTAGCACGGGAAAAATAGCAAGTTAAAATATTAATTCGATTAGCATCAACTCAAATTATAAGTATATGTTCCAACGATAATAAAAACACACAATATTTAAGAAAATAAAGAAAAATTAATTGCTCATAAACTTGAAGACAAACTAATAAGGAGTAAAGCTAATTTATGAGATATTTTAGAGTAAAAAAGTTATCCCACGTACTCAACTGGTAAAATTCTGTAGAATGTGTTGTTTGCGACGGATTAGATGATCCTTTCCTCAATTTCTTGGCTATTTAGAATTTTTTGTTTGGGGGAGAAAAGATATACAAAGGGTTTGATGTTTAAGAAGAACTAGAGACGAGAGCAAGCACACGTATATATTATACTTACAGGGTCCTTAGTATATATTGTGAGCATCAATAGGGCCCATTCATTGACATTTGACATGTGTAAAGAAGGAATGGGAGAAATTTTCAAATTTCATACCATTATCTATGCAAGAAAGTGTTGTGTATACTCGGATCATTTTTACTAATTGTGGTAGATTACCACTCAAATTGCTAGCTGTTGCAAGATTTGTTTTTGATAGGTTGCGTAATTAATAAATTAAGTCGGGTTAAACAACATAAATATTTGAAGGTGTTTGTTTTATTTAGATTTTTTTTAATTTGTCAAATTTATTTATAAAAAAAAGGTGTTGCTCCCCCTATCTTTTCATTAACCAATCTGTCATAATTATCGAAATCAACTAAGTTAATCTAAAACCAACATCCTCAAAGAGTGTAACATGATTTATTAAACATTTTTCACAAATGGCCATTGTTTTAACGCTATTAGAGGATTTTTAATTTATTTGTGTATCGTTTTATTGACCATTATTTTTACAATTTTAAATTCAAATTTTTAAATGGTAAAGTTAATATTGTATTATTAATCCGAGTGGAAAAATTCTTGAGGAGGATGAGGGATGAGGAAGAAAGTCGAGTAATGTAAATCATTAAATTACATCCTTAGGTTTTAAAATCTCAAGAGATCAATTTGAGCGATAATAATCTCTTTCTTCGAAAGGAAAGCATCGACAGAGTCCTTGGGTTTTAAAATGTCAAGAGATTGATCCATTGATCTGAGCGATTGTTATCTCTTTCTTCGAAAGGGAAGCATCGACTAGGTCTTGGAACGATTCAACTTTTATCTTATCTACCTCAAGTGTGTGCGAATGTTCCTGATCCTGACTTTAGTAAGAGCAATATTCCTATTTTCCAGTGGGAGTAGGAAACTTAAACCTAGTATGAGCATTTTCAAAATGCATAAAACTAAAGACTAAAAGGGATAAAGTCTCACAACGATTTTTTTTTTGATAAATGAAGTCTTATGACAACATTTATTCGATAAATGAATCGATCGTGGTCCTTTTTTAGTAAACCCACCTAAGTCAAGGATGTGTTGAGTTTGATTTGATGATTACGAATGCAAAACATCCATGAAAGAAGTGCAAACATGCAGACTCTGTGATTTTTGGCAACAAGACACATTATGGATGATCTGCGCACGTAGAACTTATGCAAAACAAGTAGACGTGTATGGTACTGGAGGCAAAAAACATCAGATCTGGCTCAACGCACACGGAAGGTGTTGCTACGCAGTAATCTTTGAAGAATAAAGATCTACGAACGTAGTAAGCTAAACTACGCACGTAGACGAGCGCAAATGAGGACAAAAGCAAGACGCTCCTCGGGAATTTGAATTTGAATATTTCCTGACACATCACGTGAAGAATTAAAGGTGCAATCTTGAAGATCAGACAACAACGCATGTAGAAGGAGGAGTAACGCACGTAGAACGCCACTGGGTGAAAATTGCACATTTTGGAATTCAGAGCAATGCACGTTGAAGTATAATCAACACATATAGAAGAATAATCAACGCATAGATGCTGATCTACTCAAAGCCAAGACCACTGGAGTTCTTACAATGCACGTAGACTTGCTATCAACACACGTATAACTCAGATTGAACAATGAACTACGTGCGTAGATGGAGAACAACTCACGTAGTGAAGGGTGACGTCATTTAAATCAGAATTTTTCACTTTCTCAACAACTACTTTGAGGGTCCAACGGCTATATTTTTAAGAGTATTTATAAATAGTCATTCTAGATCAGAAGAGAAACAGGAAAGACCTGTGCTAAAGCTTGCTACTCATTTTATCTATATTCTCTACCTTTTTAACCCATTTTGAGCTATTCAATCGCCAACACATTTCTGGGTTGGTGTGAGATTTAATTTCCCATATCTTGGGTTAAATCTTTTAACAAGCAAGGTAATTTGCTTGGGGTAGATATATTTCCTTGTTAAGCCTTAGAAAAACAAGAGTGGCTATTAATGAGCCTTAGAAAACTAGAGGTGAACAATTTCCTAGTTGACCCCCGCAAAAATTAGAGATTTGGTTTGCTTGTTTTATCCTGAAAACAAGTGGTAACGGTTTTCTAATTGAACTCGCAAAACTAGCGAAACAATTTGCTAGTTGAGCCCACAAAAACTAGTAGTTTGGTTTTCTTGTTTTGTCCTTCAAACAAGATGTAACAATTTTCTAGTTGAGCCTGTAAAAACTAAGGATTTGGTTTTCTTGTTTTGATCTTAAAATAAGGTGTAACAGTTTGCTTGTTAAGCCCACAAAAATAAGTGTTGTAAACAGTTTTCCTCCACCCGTAAGTGATGAGTTAGTTGATTGAAAATTTCTAGTGAATCTAGAGGATTGGACGTAGATCAAGAGGACTAAACCACTACAAAATCGAGCTTTTATTTTCTCTCCCCCTTAGTCTCTTTACTTTGCATCATATTTTCTTGACATTGATTGTGAATTTATTGTTTTATTACTTCTACGTTTTGACTTTGATTTTATTTGTAAAAGAATTTGTTATTTGCTTTGGTTTGCAAAAAAAATTCAACAAAATTGTAAAATCCTTAAAACTCTAATTCCCTTCCATTGTATATTAGCACCAAAACGGAGCTTTTCAGGATGAACTTACGAGTGTGTTAGAGGTTACTTGTGTGTAGATTTATGCATTTGTAACTTTACAAGTTTTTCTTTTTAAAATATTTATTATAATACAAATGTACCCAATCAAGCATATAAATAAGGTTTTTATTATAATATTTTTTTCTCTGTAAACGGCAAGTTCTAAATCTTTCTTATTAAAACATCTTGTTTCCACCCATAAAAAACAAACATCTTGTTTTCATAAATTTAACATCTAACCAATATTTGACAAGTGGGACTTTTCGATGAATCAACATAAAATAAGTTCAATATCATTAGACCATGAGTAGTATTTTTTTTTTTGTGGGGGGAGGGGGGAAAGATTATACTATGAGTAATTAACACCTAATTGTTTTCTGTTGTTGGTAAAAGAAAATAAACCAGAAACTATTTAGTTAAAACAATTATTATTATCTAAAAAAATAGAAAATAAAAATAAAAAATAAAAAATTTATTGAAACAAAAATTGGCTAAATTTTTTTTAACTTTTTTTTAATTTTTAAAAAATAAAAAAAATAAAAAACAGAAAATAAAAATTATTTTCTCAATTAAACATATATGTAACACTTTTCTTTCGTTTGGGCCATCAGATTGTATATGGGCTAAAAGTCACATTTTCTCTCGTAAATGTCAGGCCTAACAAGGCTCAATCCAAACAAGCCATAACATGACCCGATGCACACAAATACTCACACGTGTACTGTGTAGCTAGGGTTTAGTAGTTCACAACCGATATATAACACTTACATAGCCGCACCATTTCTCTCTCACATCTTACCACCCTAGGTTTCCTTCACTTGCTGGTACTTACTCTTTCTTTAACTTGTTTTCTGAGATTTTCTTGGGTTCCTTACAAAGATCAATTCTTTCTTGTGGTATTTTACAGGTTACGAATTTGTTGAGCTTTCAATCATGAGGTACTGTAGTTATTTCTCTGTTTTATTTGTTTATATCAAGGATTGAGAATGGATATCTAGATTAATGTGTGTTGGTATGTGGGTTCTTGAGAGATTTGGATTTCTTGGATGTTAATGTTATGTGTATTGTGAAAGTTGCATCTTCTTGGGGCATTCGGTTGATTGATTGGTGGGAATTTGGGACTTCCTTTCGCTGTTGTGTGTGTGTGTGTGTGTGTCCTTTTAAAGTATTATCAATTGCGGGTTATTTTGTCTAACTTGTCAATTTTTTTGCAAATTTATTATGTGCTGAGGGAAGTGCTCTGATTGTTATCTTTAGTTTGTTTGAGTATGTGAAACTTTTTAAAGTTGTTACCTTTATTAATGGGTTTTTGAAAATTGAGATCGTGTTTTGTGTCATTGTTGTATCTGTGCTAGATTGGAGAAGCTGATACCGTGTTGAGCTTTTGTTTCATAATGGATTTAATTTCCGGTTTTTTTAGTGTTTTTTTTTTAGTTTGTATTTGTTGTATGTTTACGGTTTTGAATGCGTAAATGTTTTGTTTGCAACAGTAAGCTTCAGAGTGAGGCATTAAGAGAAGCTATCACCACTGTTGTGACTAAAGCAAACGAGAAGAAGCGAAACTTCACTGAAACAATTGAGCTCCAAATTGGGCTGAAAAACTATGATCCACAAAAGGACAAGCGTTTCAGTGGCTCCGTTAAGCTGCCACACATCCCCCGGCCTAAGATGAAAGTCTGTATGCTTGGAGATGCACAGCATGTGGAGGAGGTAAAATTTGTTTTTGCATTACAGTTTCTCTATTGTAGACATTTCCAGGTTTTTACTCTGTAGATGTGCTTTCTTTTGATTACAATATGTTTGATGTGTTGTGTTGTTCTTTTTGGTTCTGAACAGGCACAATCAATTGGTTTGGATTGGATGGATGTGGAAGGATTGAAGAAGCTTAACAAGAACAAGAAATTGGTTAAGAAGCTCGCTAAGCAGTACCATGCATTCTTGGCTTCAGAGTCTGTCATCAAACAGATTCCTCGTCTTTTGGGCCCTGGTCTTAACAAAGCAGGCAAGTTTTCAGTTGTTTTTCCTCATTTTAATGAGCTTATTTTGTTCCTATTGTCCCATGAACCTTATGGATGACCATTTAGTCTCATATGCTTTTTGCATAATCTATATGCGTGTGCAGGAAAATTCCCTACCCTTGTGACTCACCAAGAGTCCCTGGAGTCCAAAGTTAACGAGACAAAGGCAACAGTGAAGTTCCAGTTGAAGAAGGTGCTTTGCATGGGAGTTGCTGTGGGCAACTGTGATATGACGGAGAAGCAGATCTTCCAAAATGTGCAAATGAGCGTCAACTTCCTTGTCTCATTGTTGAAAAAGAACTGGCAAAACGTAAGTGTTCATGTTATTTGACTCTGGTACGCCAGCATATATGGACTATTTGGATTTTGTGGTTATTGTATATAATGGGTCTGTTTCTATTCACATAAGTTTGACCGCTTTTAAGTGTATTACGAGTTGAACTTTTGGTCTAATGATGTTATTTTTGAATTGTAATCAGGTAAAGTGCCTTTACTTGAAGAGTACCATGGGGGGGAAGCCACAACGCATCTTTTGAGGGACATTTTAATTGGGAATGGAGTTTTGTAAGGACATTTCTAGTATGAGATGATATTGGAAATGTGTTTTTGTTGAATTAAATTTCGCTTTTGAATGATCTTTTATTTTTGGTTGAGTGTAGTAAGCTTATATCGTGGACTTGCCTGAATCTTTCATATGAGCACACCATTCTCTTCCTTTCTATAAGCTTTTTTGTGGTGGATCGGTATTTTATCATGGCAAAGGTCTGCAGTCATTTTTTTGTCTGGTCAGCACAATTAAAATTCGCTTATGATCACTATATTTACCATTGAACAAGGAGCTTGGTTTACTACATAATTAATATATGTTCAATACCCTTGATTCATTAACTGGGTTTAAGCAAAATCTGGGAATTGAGTGATAATTTGTACCAGAATCCTCAGCTCAAGGTTTGAAAGCTGTATTCTCTTTGCTAGCAACGTATTTCACAATCAGTGGAATCATTTCCGTACCTTAAGGTGCTTACCATTCTCTTTGTGAGAGTGGAACAATCTTCTGTCCAGTCACATCAGAGTTCTACTCTGAATATTTTTTGGATTGTTCCAGTTCCATTTCTAGTACGATCTTGCATGAAGAAATGGGATATCGTAAGCAAAGTGGAGACTGGTTCCTTCAAACACTTTTAACGTGAGCAAAAATAGCCTCATTTGTGATTAGCCTTGGTGTTCAGAATTTCTAAAACCTCTTCAAGTTTTAGTAAGTGTTGCACTTATTTCAGGGGACACATCTTCTCTCAAGAACCTGGCATCCGTCTTAAGAATTGCGCATTGCAGGAAATTAGGGTGAAGGTGCAAAACTGCCCCTAAAGTTTGGGGTCAGGAACAGTTTAGCCCTTATTGTTTTTCTTGAGCCGTCTAAGCCCCTACGGTTATAAAATTGGGCCACGTTTATCCTTTTGTTAACACTCCTATCCCACATGGCAGACGGAGCTCATTTGCTGTCAACTTTTGATGATTTGGCTGTTATACACACGTTAGCTCAGTTCTCTCTATAAAATTAACACATGGCAAATTTTACAATCAAACCAAGCTTAATAAACCAAAACTACCCTTCATTTTTCTTCTTTTTTTTT
>CAODLS011417365.1:0-11616 GCA_948243855.1 Flueggea neowawraea | reverse complement strand
TGATCAAGTGATAATGACTCTTGTAATTGTATTGATCATGTCCCCTGCAACATGGCTGCCACTGCCACTCCCGGCTACAATTCACGGATCTCCAAAGTGGCGTTTCAAAATCTGTCCACATATTGGCGGATGGATTCTTTCTCCCCTTACTTCACACTTAGCAAATATGTGGCGTCTTTCTTTCTCTTGTTGTTTATTATGAAAGTGTTGATAAACTCCTTCCTCAATTGAGTGAAGCATGTGATAGAAGCCTCCCTGAGTCCATTGAACAAGCTACATCTTTCAACGTGATTGGGAATGCTTGACACATGATTGCATCCTTCCATCCATGCAAAAGCATGATGGCCTCATAATTTTGAATGTACTCATAAGGGTCTTCTTTCCCTGTGAAAAAGAGAGTTGATGCATCTTGAACTTTGATGGGAATGACTTCTCCACAACATCTTTTGTGAAAGGAATTTTTACATCTCGCTCCTCCTCCACATTGGGTATAAGTTTCTTTTGTGCTAAGATATTTCCCACCATCTTTTCCATGTCCATAACGTCCTTGACAGTAAACAGTGAGTGGTCATCTGCTTCTATCCTCTTCATTGAGGCTTTAGGGGGCTTTTTGCACGTGTTTTCGACCACTTCTTGGTATCGTTCCCTTTCTACATGATTCCTTCCTTCACGTTGTGCTTCAAGTTGTTCGTTCAGGAATGATATGTCCCTCTCTGCCCTGCGACGATGAAAGGATTAGTTGGGGTGATTCTCTGTAGGAGCATTTGGCCTCTCACTTGCAGTGCCAGTGGTGTTCACACCTTGAGGAAGAGTCACTGGATGGGAAGCATCTTTGAGTGCCGATATTAGTTCCTGGATCATCCTTCGATCCTCCTGATTTTCGCGCTTTAGGGCCTCAAACTCCTTAAGCGGGACTGTGGCAGCCGCCCTTGAAGTGCCTGCTCTCCGAGGATTCAAAGAAATCTGGACGTCTTGGCCTTCTTCCTCATGATGACGAGCCACTTGAGATATTGTCTGCACTCCCAAGTTTGTGTGTCTTCTCGGTGAAATCGTTGAGGATGATGAATAAATGGAGAACATGACCTTTTGTTCGTATTCCACAAACGACGCCAATTGTTGTTGCCTGGATTCAACAACGGTGTTGTTTTCACCTCAACCACGTAATCATGAACAAACCCTACAAGAAAGAACATGGTCAAAGGACGGGGTGGTGTTCCCCGTGAGCACCCCGACACTCAAGTTAGTATTATTCCGACAGAGTTTTGGTGTAGTTTGTGGGTGATAAAAACGTATCTTAGAGTGTGGGCGATCCCCTTATTTATAGAGAGTTGATGAGTAACTGATAAGAATGTATCAGCTTCCTTCCTCTTATCACCTGGTCTTTTTGGATGCAACTTGATCCCTTGAAAGACGTAATTGCCAACTGAAATCAATTATCTTTCTAGAATGTTAATTATCTGTAGAGAAAATTCATTTTTGCTTGGGCTTTCTCATATTGGGCTTGAGCGTTTTGTGGGCCGTGTGGATTTTGGACCAGGTTACACCAGCCACAAAGAACACCAAGCTTTAGGAATGTCAATTGTAAGAGCCTTTCCCCCTCATTGATGACTTTTTGATTTTGTCAATCTCTGCATTCAGTTTAATACATGATTAAAGAAAAAATTCAGGTCAACACATCATGTGGAATTGGATTGGTCGTTGGCCCAGTCATTGGGGGATTTCTTGCTCAGGTATTTTCTAGGCAATGCTCCATGTCATAAATTAAAGAGGTAGTACTATGTTCAAAGTCATGTCACTGCTCTGAAGATATATATTTATTGTTTTATGTGACATGCTGTTTTAATTTAATTTAATTTATTAGATCCTGAGCTAAATATAGTGGACTTGTTTAATTTTTTTTGGAGCTATTGAGTGTTGGGTTGTCTACTAAGAATGAGTAACTTAATTGGTAAGCACCAACACTTAAGACCATAGAGTCTTGAGTTCAAGGCATGCGGTGGATGGGATTTTCAAGGATTTGGGATATGCCTCCCCTTTTGTGAGGCCTGCGATCTATTAAAAAAAAAGTGCTAGGCTGTCTCCATATGGATTTTGTAACTGACATGTGCCATGAAATTTATAAAGCTGCTTGTATTTGAGAGTAGCGGTATGTCACTGTTAGACAAGCTAAGTATGGAACTGTTGTTCTTTATATGGGTTATTTGGGCAGACATGGTGGTAGCTCATTTGGATAGACAACTTCTTATGATATCAACTACGTTGTGGTCTGAAAACATTGCAAGAGCTAAAAATGAATATTGGAGTTGGTGAGGCATATTGAGCCTTTGTTCTTTGAACTTTGACTTGCAATGTTCTCCGGGACATTAATGGAATTTGTTGTTGATCTTCATCCTGGTTAACCCATCTAAGAATTCACAAATTCATTATAATGGAAATTAAATTTTTGAGGAAAGAAAATTTAAGTTTTAAACTTAACGCAGTTTCTTTTCTGTCACTGGCTTTAAAGCTACCACTTGAATGAAAAGCCTTTTCCAACCAATAATGTTTCATAAGCATCGGATTTCCTTTTTCATTGACTGTAAACCTATCATGCAATGGAATGTCGAGTTTACAGTTATAGAAATGTATGAGTTGACGTTGTATAGACGAATAGAATAAAAGGTTCATGTTTGTATTTTTTTTCTTCTTAAGTAAGCTTTTCTTTTTGAGGTCCTTTCTTTTTGGGTGTTTGCTCTTTTGAGATCATCAGCTTAGCTATTAGCATTTCTATTGTTCTATATATCAGGTCTGTGGCCATTTTTCTTTCTTTTTCTTGCTTTTGTTGGTGTGGATCAGTGTTATAATCAGTGCTTTCAAAAGTAGACATTATTTCTATCCTTTTGAGAAACTAAATTAATTTTCCTTTTTTTTTTGTTTACTTTTGACACCAGCCTTTGGAGAAGTATCCAACTATATTTCCCCAAGATTCTCTTTTTGCAAGGTAGTTGTTCACTTTATTCTTTATTGAAAATTTTACTTGGTTTCATTTATGCTGAAGCATTTTAAATATTTTTGACTTTGCAGGTTTCCGTACTTATTACCATGTCTTTCAATATCAGTCTTTGCATTGGAGTGTTTTTGGTTTGCTGTTCCTTACCGGTATGTTGATACTCGGAGCTTTTATCTTTATAGGCATTTTTATAGTTTTCTTTGTTCTTTTTTCATTTCCCAAGTTTTCTTTGTTTCTCTAAGAGTGCTTTCGTTCAACACTAATGGTTTTGATAAGACTCTGGCTGCAGTGATGAGTTTATATGAATTTGATAAAAGATAGGACAGATAAAATGGAATATTGCAATGGAAAAAATAGAACAAATGGGACAATTACTTGGTGGCGAGGTTATGGGTTCAAATCTTATGGGCAAGCAACAACTATCAAAAAAAGAAAAAGCAAATGGCGCAACTGATGGCTGATCACTGATGGTATACTGCAGAAAAGAAATAACAATAGCAGCTTTAGAGCAGTGCCTCTATCCCAAGGAACATCCCACGATACAGAAAATTCACATACTGCTCTCCCACGTTCCGAAGAAAATATCAATGACATCTTTTAAGAGGTGCCTCTCTCCCAAGGAATATCTTCAATACAGAAGAATTCGCATGCCTCTCTTACGTCCACTGACTCGACATATATACAATATTTCCCGACACATTGAAACAAACTTGACTCATCAGCTTTCGGAGAACCTGTCCTAACAGCAAAGAGAAAACACACAGATTTAACAAACTCTATACTGCCCTGTTATTTCATATTGAGACCATCACCCATAACTTTGCAACACTAATTCTTCTGGATTTGGCCCAGCACTTGGCCTGGTTGAATCACTGTAGACTTGTCCTTCTTGCGCCTGGCATAAGTGAATTTAACAAGGGGCTATCAGTTTTCTCTTGAATTTTTTTCCTTCTAATCACATCTTATCTTCCATTGAATACGTTTCATTGTTTTTAAGGGTGTAATAAAATTATGTGAAATGTGAAAGCAAATCTCATCCGAGTAATTGAACCTCCTGCTATGATTTTTTTCCTAATCAAGGTAATTTTCTTATTTTTTTGATATGAAAAGTTCTGAATGCTGGAGATGACACTAATACCAATCAGCTACATTTGTTAATACTATATTATTGCTTATATATTCACTTTGAGGGCTTTTGTGCTAAAAATTTGAAATATATGCAGTAGTGTCTGAAGTTGCTGTTTATAATATAAAGATTGCTCCTGGAGTGAAAAAATTGGAAAGGAAACAGGAAAATTTTGTCAATCTGTATTCAATTGTGACTTGGTAAGCATTCACAAAAAACTGATTTGCTTATGGGAGAACGTATTGTAACATTAGAAAAACAGGAAGGTGCCTTTTTTCTTCTGTTACATTCTATCTCACATGTCAACTGGTCATATGTTATGGTCTTTTTTTATTTTTTATATCACATCTATAAGTTCTTTACTGCTACACTAAAAACTTTGAGTTGATCAGGAGACACTGCACAACCATAATGTAAGCGAAAAAGTGTGGGATGACTCGTTTGATGCTCTAGAGACCACCTTGGATGAGTCCAACTCAACTGAACGAGTCAACACTAGGCAACAGCTCCCTGCTTGTCAGCAAAGTCTTCTGAAAAATTGGCCCTTAATGTCATCTATCATTGTTTACTGTGTATTTCAACTCCATGATATGGAATACACAGAGGTAAAGTTCATTAGAAATATTCAACTAATGTCTTTCTATCAATTTATGGTTCAGAATTTGTTGTGATATAAAGATGTGGGATCAGCCGTTTTATTACAATGCTTTCCAATGCCCTGCCTTCCAATTTTTCTAGTTTAGGTCTAAAATTCCTTTGCCAACATTTGAAACAGATGATTCTTGCAAAACAATGCCCAGCAAATTGAAACCGAAACGAAAGTAACTCTGCCTACTATCAATTAACAGCCACAATTGCTTTGAATCAAGGTCGTAATTTGGTGGCTTGTTTTCTTTCATCTTCAGGATGGTTGGCTTCATAAACTCTTATTGCAGAAATTTTATTTGTTGACTTTTGATTATATCCCCAGATCTTCTCATTATGGGCTGTTAGTCCAAGGAAGAATGGAGGATTAAGCTATTCGTCTGCAGACGTTGGTAAAGTTCTTGCTATTTCAGGTACTAGATATTAGTCAACATTACACACTCTCTCTCTCTTTTGTTCACCTCTCTGATAAGACTATATTGTTCTTTAGGTTCTCTGTTTCTCATTTTCTTGGGTCATCTAAGAAAGTATTCCTGGGGTCTTTTCTTTTTTGTGGTTGTTAATGAAGATTACTAGAAATGTAAGATAATCTGTCCACGGGGAAAGAAACACTAATTAAATCTCTGATTTAGAAGTTATTTGTAGAAGATGCTTCCTTTTTTTGGATAGGAAAATAATAGTCAAAGTCCGCCACTTCTGTGGTTTAGATAAATTTGCTGCTTTTTATTTAAGTTATCAAATGATTTTGTAAAATGTATTTGGAGTAAAATATATGATAAGAAAAACTAAATATACATGGAAATAAACTTTTGCATTATGTGCTAAATAATTTAATTCAAATGGCCAATCACTCACGAGATTCAAGCAAATTAGGATCCTTGGAAGACCACTGTGAATGCACTAAGATTTCTAGCTGTGGAAAGCACCATTTGAACAGGATTCTGTGGAAACAGACTAGATAGTTTACCATTTCCTCCTGTCTTAAGTCCAGGGCACAAATCAGTGGGAAATGCTATTTGCTTTATAAGAATAAGAATGAACTTCTATGAAATGAAAGAGTTTCAAGGGAATTTCAGAGTGAGGGAAGATGGATGGGCTTGGCTCTCAATAATTATTGTGACTCTTTTGAGTCCATTTGATGGTTGGTCTGAAGCCAGAAAATGGAGCACATGGTTTATGTAGGCTTGGATTAATTATCATACGCACACAACTCTATTTGAGGCTGTATATATATATTGTTTAACTATCGAACTTTTAGACTGGAATATGATTTGAACCAAAAAGCTCATGAAGAATCTCTTTTTTCCATGTTTTTATGTAATTCTCTCTCTTCTTTCGCTTGCAAACTATTAGGATTTGGACTTCTACTATTTCAACTATTTTTATACCCAATGGTGGAAAGAATTTTGGGGCCTGTCACGGTATCTCGTATAGTAGCTGTAAGTCCTCAACACTGCTTTATTTTTTCTTTATAAATGTCTTTCTTTTCTGAAATCTTTGTGTACATGTCACTGACTTTTCTTTGCTCTGTCTGAAGGTTATGACCATACCACTGCTCTTTAGTTACCCTTTCATAGCTTTGTTGCAAGGCCTTAGCCTCGCATTTTTTTATTAATGCAGCATCACTTTTGAAGAATGTGCTCTCTGTAAGTATGCTTTACCTGATAACTACTTGAATATTCTCCTCTGTAACATGTTATTATGTGCTAGTATTATAGACGTATGACTTCCTGGCTGTTTACTATTTGTGATTTTACTTATAGATGGATGCCTATTTTGATCAATGTTTAAGCAGCTGGTGATGGAATTTATGGGAATTCCATCTTATTTTGAGCAATTGCTCTTAATGTAAAAAATCTGCACACTATTTTTCATTTTTCTCTTCCCTGTACAAGGACACATGGAAAATTAGGCATACAGTTTAGATGCCGTATGCTGTTGCACATTTTGTTTGTAGTGCAATACAAGAGAAATATGTTTACAGGGACATATGAACTTCTTTCCTCCGTAAGCATGCTAGGTTATACTATATTTTATTCATAGTGCAATAAAGGAGAAATATGTGTAGAGGGATATATCAAATGATTAGAATTGTAACAGATTATTAAAAAAAAGTCGATAGTTACGTAATTTGTTTGGATAATTAGGAGACATATTTGGTGATTACATACTGCAAACTTTCCTTGGAGGTGCTTGGGAGGGGGTAGGGGTCTGCGACCCTAGAAGGCAGGGACTGTGGTCAAGTATAACTAGGTCTTTTTTTTGTGGCTAAAACAACTTTGTTTTGCACGTGGAAAATTCTTGCAACATGTCAACAACATCAACGCCTTAGCTTTTAGTGAAATTTTCTAGCACAAGGCTACGGTTGCCAAAACACAGTATGAAAAGTTGGCATTTTATTTTGGCCTCACAAAGAAAATGACTTTGTTTATCTTACCACTGATGTGGCAAATTATTACTTTAGATAACATGAGCTCCACACGGACAAGTGTCATAATTTAGCAATGGCATTGACACCATGTGATGTTTTAATGAAAAAAAATTGGAAGACAAACGGTTGCATGACTGCAGTGTGTTTTGAAATGTTTTAAAATTGTTCAAAAGCAAGAAAGAATAGGCTTGAAATAATAATTAGCCTTTTCATGGTTGCGTCATAGCATTATGGATTGTCATATTTCATTGCACTTGCATTTACATAGGTGCTCTGTTTTATACAGATTATAATGTTCTCTCAGATCATGTGATCATATTCTTGGTTTAATCTTGTCCAACATAGGTGTCAATCACGACAGCATTGCTCCTTTTGCAGAATAGAGCCGTGGTAAAATTTCTCTTTGGATGTAGTATTTTCTTTTCTTTAATCTGTAATCGTAATCTTAGTATACATGCTTGAGGGACATTACTTGATCATGCAACATGATTACGTAAACTTACCATCAGCCACAATGGCAAAGAGGAGCTGCGAACGGAATTTCAATGTCTGCTATGTCGCTATTCAAAGCTGTTTGGCCCCGCTGCAGGAGGTTCCATGTAAGTATTTCCATGTTTGAAGTGGTTACTTGGTTTTGTAATGTTCCAGTGTAATACTGTATATTCTCTCGCCATTGTCTTGGAGCATGGCGCAAAACTGTCTAGAAATATCATTGATTGGTTGATTTATATTTATGTATTGGCAGATTCTCTTGGGCACAAAGGCGTCAGGATGCTTTCTTTCTTCCAGGTAAGAAACTTGAAATGCATGCCATTAATGTTTTCCAGCTTAAGAGGTAGCGGAACCTTTTTTTTTTCATGGTTGTGTCATTATTCCAGGAATCATTTAGATACTTCTAATGGCATATCGCAAATGAGAATTTACAAAATCTCCAGCTTCTCTAAAAATTACTCCACTTAAAAGAGTATCTCATTTGCTCGGATAAAGTTTTTCAAATATTGGAAAGATCATCATAGGTCCTGAATGGAAATTTAATGTGGACAAACCGTATCTTAAGATTCCCGAAATAATGTTGAGACTACTTGTATTTCTATAACAATGTTAATAACTTAGCAAAATAGTCATTAGTGTTTGTAAATGCTATAGATCATATCACTAGTTAGTAATCTTGTTAAGCTTTTTCGTCAAATACTAACGTGGCGCTCAATATTATTTACACCACACTTAGCGCATCGGCAATAAACAAAACAACATTGTTTAAGGTCATTTTGTTTAAAGAAAATGAAAAAAAGAAAAGAAAAAGAAAGGTCAAACCAAACTACAAAATACCGATGCCTTCTGTCTAGTGAGAGAGAGGGATTGGCGAGGGGTTTATGTTAAGGTACAATGGTTTCGATTTTTTTTTTGAGAAAACAATTATTTTCTTTAATTTAAAAATGCTGAAATGGACTCTACTATTTTTCTTGAGTTGGATGCCACGCGAAAATTCCATTAACTCCAAATCAATATTTAAAGACAGTATTTAACAATTTGATAGAAATAATTATGTTTTAAGCACTGATATTTTTCTTTGGCCTTTTTTTCGATTTTGAAAGAGTCATAAGAATTGCATTACTGATAAGATCTTCAGGCTGCAGCAGTTGCTGCTAGATAATATGATGGTTTAATTTATAATTTCATGTTGTTCGGGAGGTGGTGCTAACAGGTAACCTAATTTCTAGACTTTAGAAATATAATTCCAGTGGGAAGTTGTAATCTAGTGAATCAATTCTTGATATTTCCAGTAATCGTGAGGAAAAGAGGCGACCTAAAACTTCAGCATAGTTCTCATTAAATATGCGCTCTCTTTATTGTTGATCTAGAAAAACTATTCTTATCCTCATGTAGTTTGGCCCACAGTTATTTTCTGCTTGACATTAAGTAAATAATATATTGAATCTGATTGCCATGTTCTTTCTAACCTGCAGGCGATCAAATGGTTTTCTTCATCTTAAATGTGATTGAGGCGGTTGGATTTCTGATTACCCTTAAACCATTTCTAGCTCTATCTGATAACAACATTCGGTAACTTGAGATGTTAACTATGTACCTCGGTTAAAATGTCGAAGACCCCAAACTTTGAGGTTTGTTGCAACGTTTTTGCATTTATCTGATTCTTCCCGTATAGAGCGTAGAGATAAAAATAGCAAAATAGGATCAATTCATCTATTAAAATTTGGTTTGCTGAATGGTGGATCCCAAGCTTTTCGTATTTGTTTGTGTATTTCTGCATATTGGAAATTTTCCCTTTACATTTTTGACTGAAATTTTCCTTTTACATTTTGTATGAGGGAAACCAGCATAGTTTGCCCCAAGAAGTCTCAGCAATGACCCTCGGCTTTATACTGAATGTTGTCACAGTTCCGTGTTCCAGAAGTCCTTTACCATTCCCCAGTTTTACTTAGATCAGCTTTCATATTTTAGGATTTCAGATGTATATTGTAATTTAATTTCCTGTTTTTTAGTCTTCTACAAAATGCAATATTTTTCTCTGGATACCTAATTATGCAGTGGAGTGAAGGTATCTTAGTTTAAAATTTGCCCCCAACTTGGGGCTACTAAAATGTAGTTGTTTTTTTTTGTGTCCATGTTTGCGCTTCATTAGCAATCCCATCCCAATTGCCAAACCCAAAAGGAGCTGATTTTGCTATTAAATTTGACGATTTAGCGGTTATAATAGACATGTCAACTCATTCTCCTTTTCAAAATTGATACCTAGCAAGTTTTAGAATCAAGCCAAACTTTTTTTTTGATCTATGAAATGAGAGGTGGAGCGATCAATAGGTGGCGTACTTTTATTGAGCATAACCATACAAGCTTTTTAACCCAAAGGTACTCTTCCCACTACGAAATGTTTCCAAGAGCCATAGCTGACACCCGGACACTGACTTGGGCCCTTGCCGAGTGAGGTCACCGCAGTACCACACCGAGGACAAGCAGACTGGACCTGAACAACCTAACACTAGTGCAACACGAACCCGAGCTAGCAACGAGTCCGACACTAGATTTACACCGCTCCTTCAGAAGCTCTACCCCACACCGCGTACTGAGGTCAGTGTGCCCCAGCCGCTCGACCACCCCTCGGGGGTGAATCAAGCCAAACTTAAATCAAAACCAAGTGAAAAAAGTAATTCAAAAATATAAGAGCTAAACTTATGTCAACACCCAAACCGTCGTTTTCTTTGATTAATTGATTGATTCTCTTTTCTTCTCTCTCTTTCTCTTCCTCCATCTCTCTCTGTCTCTCTCTCTTCCTCGGCCTTTCATCATCTCAATCTTAAATCAAGCTCCTGGATAGAATCTAACAACGGCGGCTCCAGTGGAGGACGTCTTGAATAGCAACGATAGAGGAGGGTGGTGCGACTAGCTTTGGGAACGACAAAGGCTTCAATTAATTCAAAAGTAGATGGCGAAGCGAATTCAACAACGAATCAACTGGAGAGGTTTCGATCCATCTTTGAGAATTAGATTTGAAACTGTGAATTTGATCAATTGGTCTTTAAAATAGTTTGACTTTTGGTTTTAGTTTTCGAGTTTGATTCGATCTTTAAGTTTGCCATGTGCCTGTTTTTAAAGGAGAACAAGCTGATATATTTATTTGAACGGCCAATTATCCAAACTAGTCTGAGAGATGACAAGATGATTTCATTAACAAAAGAAAAAAAAATTGGTTGGGACGAAAAATAGTTAATGAAAATTAAATCCAATGTTAAAAAAAAGATAGAAAAATGGATTTGAACGTTCTATCCCTCTCCTGTACATGTAATAATTTATTTCTCGTCTATACTATAATTGAGAGTATAAAATGCAAATGCAATCATATTCTAGAAAATCTTTAGAATTAGAGTATAATCAATTTTTTTTTTGTCTAAATGAGAACGGAGGACAATAGTATCTTTTTAATCTGCTTTATAACCATGCCATTGCTTTGCCGTAGATCATTGAAACTACGTTAACTACACACGCACAGTGCTTAAAATTTTTATTATTTATATGAAAATAAAATTAATTATAAAAAAGTGAATATCAAATTTTATGTTTAACGTTTCTGAATTATTTTTTATATTATTTTTTAATTATATGATTTTATTAATTAACTACTATTAATTAGTTATTACGTAGTTAGTAAATACAATTGTTCCATAATTATTATTAAATACGTCTAAAGTGACTTTGTACTACAAGTAAATTAAGAAGTCTTATATCAAATAAATAAGAATCACCTGAAAAAGGTCATAATGATTGTAGTTTTTTTGTTTACTCTATAATAAATTTTTTAATTAATATTTGCATAATATAAATTCAATACATCAATTACATTTTTTTAGTTCATCTTAAAAGTTTAAGATAAAGTTGTGTTTTGCATCTAAAATCGTTTATATAAAT
>CAODLS011417332.1:0-11228 GCA_948243855.1 Flueggea neowawraea | reverse complement strand
GGTTTCTCTCTCATCTTCTGATGTTGTAGATGTCTATTTATAGCTTTCTTGGAGTTTGTGAACGTTGGAATAAAAAATATAGCCGTTGTAGAATAATTCCAAATGTTGTACAATGTTGACATCAGATACAGTGTACTTTGTTTCATGTACAATGTACATTGATCAGGTGTTGTGTGCTTTGTATCATGTACAACGTACATTGATCAGGTATCAATGTAACTTGTGGCTTGTTCAACGTGTGTTGTTCTTCATTTCAGAATATGCACAATTCACCCAATGAATTCTCAACGTGACTTGTACCTCATGCAACGTACATTGTCGACTTCATCTCAAGATTGCACCTTAAATCCACGTTACCATGTCAGAGAATATTCAAATTCAAATCCCAATGAGCGTTTTGGCTTTATCCTCATCTGATCATCATATAATGTGACTTGTATTCTTTACAACGTGACTTGTATACTTGTGCAATCAATCCAGAAGGTTATAACATGACTTGTATCACGTGCAAGTCGCTTTGTATGATTTGGAATCCTTATGTTTCGTGAATGAGTCCCATTAAAGTGACTTGTATCATGTACAACACACATTGTGTTAACCCAAAATTTCTTAAATATGATCAAAGTGACTTGTATCATGTACAAGTCGCTTTGTATCCATATTTCAACAAGTTTGCAACTTAGCATATTTTTCATGGATGTTTTGCAATCGTCATCATCATCAAAACTGAAGTCAACAAGGCTCACTAGAAAACCTATCTACCCCAAGTAAACAACCTTGCTTGATACAAAATCAACCCAATGGTATAACAGTTTTAAGCTCATACAAACCCAACTATAAGATTGCAAGTAAATAGTTCAAATGGGTTAGGAAGGTAGAGAAGAGACAAAGTAGATAGCAAGTCTTAGCAAATGTCTCTCTTACTTCTCTTCTGACTTGAGACATCTATTTATAGTCACTCTTAAGAATATAGCAATTGGAGCTTTGAAATAGTCGTTGTGAAACAAACAGAAAGTTTGTCCTTCACTAACGTCACCTGTACTACATGCGTTATACATCATCTACGTGCGTAGTACCATGCTCCAACTGAGCTATACGTGACTTGATCTTTCTTGTACGTGAGTAGGATTCGACATAGTAGCCACTGCCTTGAATATATTGGCATTTATGTGCGTTGTATTTGTTCTATGCGCATAGAATCATGATCTACGTGAATTGTCCCGTATATTGCGTGCATTGGACTGACTTCCAAAATTATGCATTTTCACCCAGTGGCTTACTACGTGCACAGTATCCTCTTCTACGTGCATAGATGGCTTCGTTCAGGATTGCCCCGTTGATTCTTCACGTGACTGTACCAGCTGTGTCAGAGAATATTCAAATTCAAATTTTGAGGAGCGTCTTGGATTTGTCTCATAATCCAACTCATCCAATTCTACGTGCATAGCATGTGAACTTCTGACGTATTCTAAATTGTCTGCAAATATTCTATTTTTGAAAGCCTGACACATCTCAACATAATTTGTCGCCTTCTGAAGTTATCTATCAGACTCGTCTACGCACTTAGTATTCCTGACTATTTGTGTAGTAAGAGTCTTCTTCCGAATGTTGCTCTTTCATTCTACGCGCATTCTACTACTCCTCATCGTAACATCATCACCAGTTATTTTAGCTCATCTGGACATTCACTCGTCTACACGTGTTGTACATCCTTCTACGAGCATATATCAACATCTAATGCTCACTGTCTTTTGAAAAAAAATGCTTCTACTCGCACTACAATGCCTTCTATGCCTATAGCACCTGGTCTACATGACTTGTATTCTCTTTTAAATGCTTTGTAGCCATATATAAACAAGTCTGCAGCTTTGCACCTATTCATGGATGTTTTGCATTCATCATCATCAAAATTGAACTCAACAAACCGTACACATGGTTTAATCAGATGGAGGGAGAAGCTAACAGTATTGAGATAATTGATCAAGCTTTTGCTACATACAAATGGCTTATCAGGTTTCTAAATGTAGTAGTGGAGCTTGAAGTCACTGCCCAATAGTTTTGACCTTGGATCATCTAAGGAAGAAAACAAGACCACCATTTCGATACAATGAACGATGGTCAGAAAAGGAGGGTTTCAGGCAATTTATTGACCAAATTTGGCTAGAGGATGTGGGGTTAATTTTATTCACGGTCACTCTAAATTTATGTTTTTTGCAGCACCATCACTAAACTCACTTTTGTTTTTGGAAGGTCATCAAACATTATTTTTGCTACCATACGGTCACTATGGCCAGATTTTACAAATCACCAGCCCTAAATTATGACTAGAAATGTCATGTCACTTAAAAATGCCACCTGGAGGCTGACATGGAAACCCAACCAGAAACCAAACCATCTTCCAAACCATGAACCCATTTTCCAAACCATTCTACATAAAACCCATGAACCCAAAATCAAACATCCTTTCTCTCCTACTAAATCCCTCTCTCTGGCATGTACCATTTTCAGAAACTACAAACTTCAAACAACTCTCTTCAAGTTTCATAAATCCAAATTGAACAGAAAAGTTGAGCTAAACCTTTAACAATATAAGTAATGAGATTCAGATAGGATACATCTTAATCTGATAATTCCATTTTGTGGTAATCATTTCAAAGTTACGATTTCAATCAAAGCATGTTATCACTTAAAGAGACTGGACAAAACTTTGAACTACAAATCCTTATGTCCCATATAATTCTAAAACAAAGAAACACTATTATAGAAAAATATAAATTAAAATGTCAAGAAAGTAGCAATACTTGTTAAAGCATGTTCAAACATTACATAAACAAACTTGGATTGAAAGAGAAGAAACGATTGAACCTACATCAAAAGACTACTCCATTTTCAGTTTGCAGGAGACGCATCAATTGAACCTCCAAGTTGAGAAACGAGAAGCGGGAGCTCTTCTTGACTCAGGTCATGAAGTACTGGAGCTGAAAGAGATCGGGGTTCATCTTTTCTAGTGGAAACCAATCTAGGAAGAGGGAGAGAGAGAGAGATAAATCATTAGATGATGAGTTGGACAAAAGCATATTCCCCAATCGCATCAGAGAGGCAGCAACCATGATTGAGAGAGAGGTCGAGTTCGAGAACTGCATAAAGCTGAGAGATGTCATCAATGGCTTGAGAGAGAGGCCTAGAGAGCGAATGAGAGAGATTGTCAATGGCTTGAGAGAGCCAGCAATCGTGATTGAGAGAAAGAGGGACGATGGAGGTAGGAAGTATGGTAGAGAGAGAGAGAGAGAGAGAGAGAATTAGGGTTGTAGATTGGGAAAGTGAGCTGGGTCGGATTAGGTTGTGTGGGGTTTATTCCGTTTGTTTCATGGGTTTTATGTAGAATGGTTTGGAAAATGGGTTCATGGCTTGGAAGATGGTTTGGTTTCTATTTGGGTTTCCACGTCAGCCTCCACGTGGCTTTTTTTAAGTGACGTGGCATGCCTAGTCTTCATTTCGGGCCGACGATTTGTAAAATCTGGCCATGGTGACCATCTGAAAACAAAAATCAATGTTTAATGACCTTCTTAAAACAAAAGTGAATTTAGTGACCTTGCTGTAATAAACATAAATTTGGAGTGACCATGAATAAAATTAACCCGAGTATGTGCGGGGTTCTCAACAACACATGTTGGTTACTAAGCTAAAGAAGTGCAGAGGGCCACTT
The DNA here is from genome assembly GCA_948243855.1 of Flueggea neowawraea. Classification (NCBI taxonomy): domain Eukaryota; kingdom Viridiplantae; phylum Streptophyta; class Magnoliopsida; order Malpighiales; family Phyllanthaceae; genus Flueggea; species Flueggea neowawraea. The sequence continues at coordinate 7,522 of CAODLS011417332.1, read as the reverse complement.
GTAAGATGGGGCAGGGAAAAAGTTGCCAACAGTAGGGAGAAAATTCAACTAAAGAAACAAGAAATAGCAGTTGTTCACAGGTTGGGGGTAACCATGGAGTTTAAAGAAAAGGAAGGGAACTTATTGAGGCAATTATAAGAGGCATACCGGGATGAAGAGATCTTCTGGGCTCAAAAGTCCAGAGTGAAGTGGCTCAACTAGAGAGATGGGAACACGGGGTTTTTCCATGCTGCTATGGTGCAAAGGAGATGGTTCAATAGAATTGAGGCACTTAAAGAAGAGGGAGGGCGGCGGTTAATAAAAAAGCTAGATATTAAGGGTCATGTAGTCAACATTTTCACAAACTTATACACTTCCACTTATGACTCTTCTAATTTAGAGCGAATCATTGGGCATCTGCCAAGGATTATAATTGAGGAGGATAATGTCAAGCTAATAGCTCCAATTGATGAAGATGAACTCAGAGTTGATTGTTTTAGTATGGAGGGATCAAAAGCTCCAGGGCCTGATGGGTACACAGCTTGCTTTTTTCAGCAAAATTGGGAAGTTGTGAAAGAGGATGTCATGCGAGCAGTAGGAAGCTTTTTTCGGACTGGTCATCTATTGAAGGAACTCAACAACACCAACATAGTTCTTATTCCTAAGGTGAAATTCCCTAAATATATAAAGTAGTTCAGGCCTATCTCACTTTGTAATGTAGCTTACAAGATAGTGTCAAATGTGTTAGTATTAAGATTGAAGCTGCTTCTGCATCGGATTATATCTCCTTAACAAACTGCGTTTGTGCGGGGAAGGACGATTCAGGACAATGTTATCATTGCTCATGAATGTCTGCATACGATGAAAAAAAGAAGGAAGGGGCGAGTTTGAAGTTTGGCGTTAAGGTTGGATATGTACAAGGCGTATGATTTTGTGGAGTGGAATTTCTTGCTTACGATTTTGGAGAGGTTCGGGTTTAGTGAGGTTTGGTGCCAGTGAATTAAGGAATTCATCACGATGGTTTGATACTCCATTCAATTTAATAAGAAGGGGTTGGATTCTTTTGTTCCTTCAAGCGGTTTAAGATAGGGAGACCCACTTTCTTCTTATCTTTTCTTGCTGGTCATGGAAGCATTCACAAGGTTTGTGGAAGTCAAAGTCGAGTCAGGAAGTATCACGGGTTTCAAGCTTAACTTCCATTGTCCAAGAATCATCAACTTGATGTTTGCAGATGACACACTAGTTATGGCAAAGGCTGATATTCATGAGCTGGAGGAGTGGAGGAAGCTTTTAGGGGAATTTGGACCAGCTGTAGGTTTGTGGGTCAACTTTGAGAAGTGAAGTGTGCTTTTCAGTCCAGCAGTTGGTAGTGCTCTAAAACAAAGTATTCTTCTGCTACTGGGTTGTCAATAGACAAGAGGGGAGGATATGTACCTTGGGCTTCCAGCTTTATGGGGAAAGTCAAGTTACAGGTGATGAGGTATATAGTTGACAGAATTCGTAGCAAAGCTCAGGGGTGGAAAGAAAATTTGTTGTCATAGGCTGGGAAAGAAGTTCTCATTAAAGCGGTGTTATAGGCGTTACCTACTTATGCTATGTCAATTTTTAGGTTACCAGCAGACATTTTCTAAGGTGAAGGGATTGATAAGAAAGTTTTGGTGGGGAGCTGACCTAGATAAACGAACTATACATTGGGTGGGTTGGCAAAGACTAACACTGTCCAAACTAAGAGGTGGCTTGGGTTTAAGAGAAATGCAGCTCTTTAATCAAGTTATGATGGCAAAATTAGCTTGGAGGATTGTTGTGTGGATTCGGATGCTTGGTGGGTGCACTTTTTGAGGGCCCTCTACTTCCCAACATGGGATTTCATGGCTGCCATGAGAGGTTAATCGGTGTCTTGGGTGTGGAGGAACATTTTATGGGGAAGGGAGGCTCTGGAGAAGGAGCTAAGATGGAATGTTGGAAATGGGACTAGAATAATGATCTAGGATGCAGCATGGGTTCAAACCTTACCAAAGTTCAAATTTTTTTCACAATCTGGTTTCAAATCTGTTAGATGAGTCGGGCAATGGTTGGGACATGAACAAGTTAAACAAGTTGTTCACAAGAGGAGAGGTTGATGAAATTGAAAAGATTTCAGTGAGCAAGAATGCAGACGATGTCCTGGTTTGGCATTATGAAAAGAATGGGAGATTTTCTGTGAGGTCATGCTATCACTTATTGAAGGAACAAGCTGAAGCTTTTAGAAGAGGCCAACATCGAGTGGAGTAAAGGACTGAAAGGAATGAGGTTTGGGCTCGGGTTTGGTCACTCAACCTCACACCCAAGCTGAGGCGCTTTATTTGGAGAGTCTTATCTGATGCAATTCCAACGCAGGAGAACCTTTATAAACGAGGGCTGTTTGACACGAAAATGTGTAGGCTTTGAGGATGTGAAGAGGAATCCACAACTCACCTATTTTTGAAGTGCTGCCATACACAACCAATATGGTTGGGTAGTCCTTTAACGATAAATATGGGAAATGACAGCATAATTTCCTTTAACCGTTGGTGAAGAAAGTTTGACAAAGAAAGCAAGGATGTGAATCCAACAACACTAGAACTTGGTGTTATAATCTGCTTGTTCATAGGGAAGGTAATAAATAACTTCTTTTTTTATGGGATAAGTCTAGACCCAAGAAGGACTTTGAGGTTAATTAATGAGCATGTATCTGAATTACAAAGCACAATTTGGATGGAAGGGCAATCTAAAGGTAGAAATCCGGGAGAGGGAATACAACATATATGGTCAAAACTGCCAATTAGAGTTATTAAAGTGAACTGTGATGCGTCTGTGCAGCTTAAAGATGGACTAGCAGGGATGATGGCACTTGCCAGAGATGCAGAAGGCTCAATTATGGATGCTGTTGCGTTAAGGAAGAAAGTAGTTGGTGTGCTTCAAGTGAAAATGGAGGCGATCTGATTGGGATTGCTTTTAGCAATCAAGAACAACTGGGGAAAAGTCCAGGTTGAGTCTAACTCCCAAAAGGCAATTAAGATGCTGTTGGATGTCAATTTTGGGTGCAGATGGGAAGTTGAAGCTGATGTTGAACGCATTCATCAAATGCAAGGTCAATTTATTTTGTGTAATGTTAGTTGGATAGGGTGCAATGCTAATAGAGTAGTTGATTTTTTGGCAAAAGTTGTTAAAGGTGGAAACTGGCCACCTGATTTGTTTTGTAACCTACCAGATCTGGTGGCTCATTGGGTTTTAGAGGAACGTTGTTCTTCTGTTGATGAATGAAATATTCTCAGTTTGGCAAAAAAAAAAGTATTGTCTTCCCTTTGCTTTTTTTTTTTCTTTTCATAGCTTGGGGAGATTGTGCAGCAAGTAACCTTTTTTATGAAAATGGATTTCAAAGGTTATTGATTTCCTCTAAAGCATATATGATGTAAAATGACTGAACACAATCGCTTAGCACAGAAATTGCAGAACTGGTCAAATCTTTGTTCCCTAGCATTTGGGTTAGAGTAAAAGACGAAGTCTTTTCCTTAGTTTTTTTCCTGTTTTCTTATGATATGTTATACTACGCATTGCCAATTTATACTTGCATGATTGTGTTTTTGCTCCAGGAATATCACTAAAATAATAGTCCAATTTTGAGCTGTGAATGATTTTAGATCTTATATTTTGTCATGCGCATTAAGGCATTTGCGTTGTAGTGACATCGAAAATTATCTTTAGAATTTGTGAAAAAATTGATTGAATTTTATGCATATTGAAGCTAAATAAAGAGGATAATTTCTCACATATTGATTCTATGGAGATAAACTAAGTTCTAATATGTAAAAAAATGAGGTAATGGTTAAAAATAGTCCAAATTTTACTTATTTTATCAAAAATTGGCTTACATTTTAGAAAATAGCCTAATATATCATGAACTTTAATTTTTGTATCAAATTCTACGCACTCAGATCGAAATCCAGCACCCATGGCTGAAGCCTAAACAATCCCAATTTAAGAGACACCACCCCCTACTACATACCTCAGATTGAATATCTAGTGAAGGCAAGAGATCATGGTAATAACCCTTATCGAGAGAAATCAGTATCCACTGCACGATCAGTCCCCATACCTTATTTAAGGCAGCCTTCAAATCATTCACTCTCTATGGGGGAGTCACCTTTGTTGAGTGTCAATCGTCCAATAAGAGATGAGTTGTAATAGGTTGCATTTTATGCATATTTTTTATATTTTATTTTATGTTTGTTTTGCATTATAAATTGTTATTATTCGTGTCTTTTTATGTCTTTTGGCTTTTTTGGTTGTTTAGGTGGAAAGTTGGTGAAATATAAGGATTTGAAACTATTTTGGGGCATTTCAACATGGATTGCACTTTGGCATGATCATGCCATAGAGGCGTGATGATTTGACTGACTTGTTACACATTGAGCCGCGTGTTTTTACTATTGGGCCTCGAGATTTGAGCCTTTTGGACGTGGCTAAAGGCTTCTTACTTGGTTTTTACTGCTGGAACAATAAACCATTACTATTATTATTATTATTATTATTATTGGGCTTTTGTATTAATTAGATCATTAGGTTTTATTGAGAGGAACATATAAAAACCTTTTATTCCTCTCATTGGTGGTTGTTCATCACTTGGAAAATAACAAAACGCATTCTTCACTCTTTTGGCTTTCTCTCTTCGTCATGTGTAACTAAACCTCTCTAGTTGAGGTATTTTTGAAGTTCAATCCGTTGTGGTTATGAAACTATTGTTTTAAGTGTTATTGTGTATTTTGAGTATTTATTCAGTTTATGTGTCTTAGTTTTTTTTATTATTATTTGTATTGATTGCATGATTTGGTCGGTTGTGTGATTGAACGCATAATATATTGTTATTTAGGATTGATAGTGATTCATATTAGTCATAATCTAGGTAACAAATAACATGGATTTATGTGTTGGACATTGTTCATTGTTTTGGATCTGAATAATCTAGTTTAAATGAATTACGACGTTTCCAGCTTCACTGCTAGGATAGGAGTCTCTTTCATTCTTATTTTTAATTTTTGTTTCACTCTCATTTCGATCAACTGTAGTTTATTTTTCTGTTTCTATAATTAAACAATTTTCACCGATCTCTGTGGATTGACCATGCTCACCTCTTTACTCATTTTACTATTCTGAGCATGTTAATATTATTTTGATGGGTTTGACACCTTATCCAATTTGGCGCCATTGGCGGGGATCGGTGTTCTAGATTTTATTTATTTGTTTTACTATTGATCTTTTCTATGTTTTGCAAGCATTATTCTTTGTTTGCAGATACTCTTTTGTACGATGTCTGCGAACAATAACTCCAGACTTGGTGTTCCACCTGCGGCTCCACCTAAGCAAACTCTGAGAGATTTGGATGTACCTCCTGTGGTTCAACAAAATTTGTGTATTCAGTATCAACCTTTAGGTGAAATGTGGCTTAATTCAGCTTCTACCGAGGTTTCATGGTGTGGAGAGTGAGAATCCCAACAAGCATCTTAAAAAGTTCCATATTATTTGCTCTAGTTTTATGCCTAAAGGCATTATAGAAGAACAAATCAAATTGAGGGCGTTTCCTTTTTCATTGGCTGATCGAGTAAAGGAGTGGTTCTTCTATTTACCAACGGGTTCAATTAATACATGGGCTGATATGATCAGGTTATTTTTGGAAATGTTCTTTCCTGCTTTTAGAGTCGCAAACTTGAAAAAGGAGATCTGCAGTATCAAGCAGAGAGACACTGAAACTTTTTATAAGTACTGGGAGAGATTCAAGAGGTTATGTCCAAACTGTCCTCAACATGGTATTTTTGAACAACTCTTGATTCAATATTTTTACGATGGTCTTCTACCATTAGAGAAGAGAATGTTAGATGTTGTAAGTAGTGGGGTGATCATTAGCAAAAACCTCGAGAGATTCGGGAACTGATTTCAGTCATGGCTGCAAACTCACAACAATTCAGTTCCAAACCCGACTCCATTACTACACGTGTTAATGAGGTACAAGCTAAGCCTTCTGATTCAAGACTTGATGGTATTACTACTTTGTTACAACAGATTGTTTCTTTGATGAAGAAGCTAGCTGTCAGTCAAGGGCAATCAGTTAAGAAAATGCAAATGTGTGGGATTTTTGGTGTTCAAAGACATTCTTCAGATTCATACCCATCTTTGTATGATGATGATTCTTAGGCCCAAGTTAATACTGTTAATAATTTTGAGGGGAAATCACATAGGAGATATGATCCACATTCTAATACATACAACCCAGGATGGAGTGATCATCCAAATCTGAGGTATGGGAACAACAACAATTCAGGTCAGAATTTTTCTAAGCAACAGTTGTGCTACGACTCGATAAGTCACAAGGGTTGGAAGAAATCGTGAAAAACTTGGCAGTGTTTACTCAGCATCTCACATCATCCTCACAACATCCACACATAACTTTCAGGTTCAGGCAGAGGCAAGATTTTCTGTTAACAAGTTAACCACCTCTGTTAACAAGCTTGAAAATCAAGGAAAATTGGCCTCCCAACCTGAGATAAATCTGAGGCATAATGTTAGTGCTATTTCTCTTAGAAGTGGTAAGGAAATTCCAAGTTAAGACGTGACACCATTACGGCATGACCATGCCTTAACCACTGCGACAGAAACAATGAATAATGCCAACAATTTGTGCTTAAAATGTTCACTACCAAAGTCGCACAATATGTGAGATGATGCACCTTTGAGGGTATGTTACTCAAACTCATGCAAGTGAGAAAAATTACCTTGTTCAATGTTCTCTATTGAATTTTGTTGTTAGTAGATGGTTAATTCAAATTTTAGGATCCTGACAATGAAGTTATGGCGTAATTTCATTCCATACCAACTAGTTCTAAGAAGGAACAAGTTAAGCATGCAAGGAATAACTCGAAAGTAGGAGTTTAAGGATTTGGTATGTGCGAATTTGTTTTGTGCAAAAGCTAAAACTTTTCTTGCATTAACTTATGTTGTTATTATATTGAAGTTTGCCTTCAATATTTATTCTAACAATAACGTCATTTGTTAGACTGTGTTTTGAGTGGGAGACTACTTTAGAACTAAAAGTGGTTTCTTGGTTAAGGTAAATGACCTAACTATTAAAATTCCTAGTTTTCATTCGTTGTCACTTCACGTAATCATGAGAGATTGTGTGAAGTTAATGCACGTAACACAACCACTTTGACAAAATCGAGTTCATCAATTAGCTCAAGTGGGAGTATTAGACATGTGTAAATTCAAGTTGTCTAATTGCGAGCATTGTAAAGAGGAGAAAATTAGAGAGGAAACCATTTCAAAAGGTACTTTGAGCTGAATTTTGTTGCTATTAATCCACTTTTGATGTTTGACGTCAAAAAGAAAGAGAGGGCAAGGCTAAGGCCTACTACTTCATCACTAATGTATATATAACTGTGAAAGGTATGATCATATTTATTTTATTTTTTTATAAGTAAGACTAACCAAGTTAGTTCTTACTCGTTGCAAGTCAAGATAAGAATCAAATAAA
>CAODLS011417262.1:0-13252 GCA_948243855.1 Flueggea neowawraea | reverse complement strand
GGTGTCAGTAAGCTGAATTTCTTGGGTAAGGCAAAATAAGTTGATGAAAATAAATACATGGAGATAATATAGGCAGTAGCATATTCTACAAATATTGTTAGCATTTTATTTTGAATAGGTAATGGTAGCTTCAGGGCATTTGTATTGTCATTTGAAACCTCAATAATTTAACTTTTCTCTGCACATATCATTACATGTTCTTAGGTTTCATTCTTGCTCCTTTCTAACATTTCTGTGAATTTTTGTAGGTGTTCAACAATTGGAGCTATTATCATGACACCGCTCCTTACCAAACTTCTTGCAGGTCAGCTTGTTCCTGTTGATGCCGCTGTAAGTTGAAGAGGGCTAGTTTTTGCTATCTTCTATAATTTTCGGCTGCATGATTTTGATAATTGGGAAAGAGAATTTTGCAATCTATGATTTCAGATCATTCGTCACATTGAAAGTTTGACACTCCAACTACAAATTTCAAATCTAGTGGTTGTGCAAATACTGTGCAATGTCAACTGTTACAGAGCTCATCAATATGATCCCATGTAAAAGATATTTGAATTAATCACATTCTCCTTTATGGACATGTACTGGAATATCTGTTGGAAATATATTCGAATTAATCACATTCTCAGTAATGAATGAACCAGCTAAAATCTTTTCTTCAGAATATTAAAGAAAAGAGCAGGACTAAAAAAATTCCAGTGTGTGTGGAGAAAGATCTCTGCTATCTTATTTGATTGCCCAAAATCACAATCTTTTTTTTCCGGTCCGTCTTTGCAGGGCCTAGCCATCAGCACCTTTCAGGTTGTTTTAGTCCCAACCGTTATTGGAGGTATTTAAGGGATCAAAATTCCATGCTCAGGTTTGGCTTCTGTTAAATTTAGGATATCATCATTTTACATAATTTAAATTCTTGTTTGTGGGGCAGTGCTGTCAAATGAGTTCTTCCCAAAATTCACTTCAAAGATAATCACAGTGACACCCTTGATTGGGGTTATTCTCACCACCTTGCTCTGTGCAAGCCCTGTAAGTTGAAAAACTTTTCATACCGAGTGATATATTCAGGATTTCATTGCATTAATTTGGAACTTGTTGCTTTATAATTTTGCGGCTAAGTTTCATGTGTTGTATTTGCAAGATTGGGCAAGTATCAGAAGTCCTTAAAGCCCAAGGTGCGCAGCTGATAATGCCAGTAGCTCTCGTGCATTCTGTTGCATTTGCTCTTGGTTATTGGTTGTCAAAAGCATTCTTTGGCGAATCTACTTCTCGTACCATATCCATAGAATGTGGAATGCAGGTAAATAATTGGAAACCTTTTACCCTATGACATGAACATACCATTTTAGCTTTCGTGATGCTTTTGTATTTCCACTACAATTCAATTCAGAAAAATCTGTTTGCAGTTGCAGTTAAATAGTCATGTTGGACTTCCAAACCTTCTGTTTTTTAAAATCATTTCATTCTATTTGGAAATTACATCTTACCAAAACTAAATTCAATTATTTGATCATAATAAGAAGATTTCGTAAAAATTAAAAATGACCCATAGATAATGTGGTTTGCCTGCATAATTGATCGAGTCTTTCGATGCATCTGCAGAGCTCCGCACTTGGATTTTTGCTTGCCCAGAAACATTTCACAAATCCCCTGGTTGCTGTGCCTTCAGCCGTTAGCGTTGTTTGCATGGCGGTAAGAATTTATTTTCCTTGTCTCCAATTTCCAGTGTTGATGTGTTTATTTATTTTCTTTGTTTTTTTCTAGGCAATCTATTGTTTCTGTGTCTTTTATAGGAGGATTATGGTAGGATACCAGAAACTTCAATTGAAGCATTCCCACTCACTCCTTATATACTCCTAATAGCCTAACATACTGCTAGCCCAACCCCTCTAGAATAAACCTCAACTAAACAGATACTAATAACAATATTAATACTAAAACCTAATATTATTCAATATCCATTTCTAAGACCTATCAGATTACTTGTGTGATCTAATATCATATTGAAATGTGCCTTGCAGCTCGGTGGGAGTGCTCTTGCAGTGTTTTGGAGGAACAGGCCAATCCCTGTCGATGACAAAGACGATTTCAAGGAATGAGAAATGCTGGCTATTCTATTATGAGTACTGTTTTATCTCTGTTGCTGGCATTAAAAAATGGCTAATTCACCCATTTTTTGCTTCTGTCATGAATCGGCATCAATGGCGGAGAATATGCTTTTGTTCCAATTAGTAAGCAAACATGAAGGAGTTTTCCGTAGATTGAATTTGTAGTAGTAGTAGTAGTATATTTTAAATGGCTAATGGCGTACCGCTATGAAGTTTTGTTATTGTTAGACATATTTGGAGACTGAATCCCGAAAATAAAACTTTTTTTGTTCTTTTTGCAGAGATTATTATTGCATTTGTGAAGCAAATGGGATAATGTTGAATGTGCAATTTGTACATTCATCAAAGTAAGATTTTGGAATGAACAAATGAGATAGAGTTAAGATAAGAAAGCTTTATTTGAAAATAGGCATTTTTGTGATAGCTTCCAAGATTTGTTTGACATTTCCATTTTGGTCAATCTCCTTTACAATTCAGAGAACAGTGGGGGCAATGTGTGTGTCTCTGTTTTTTTACGAGTCATTTTAGTTGCTGGCTCCCACCAAAGATCGAATCTTCGAACTCTTGGTGCTGGAGTTGATTAGCTCTGGTGGTGGGAGCCATGTGTTGATTGACTAGTCTTTGATTATGCTTCACTTCTGTTTGGTTCCATTTGTTTTCTTTCTATTATTGGTTTGTTAAAGCTGAGATAATTTTTTTTTTCAACTTCCCATGTGTAATCTAGTGGTAAAATTTCTTATTTGAACTTATAAGGCATGAAATATGTCTCAAATTCCTGCAGAACATGTTTCAATAATTTGTTTTTCAACGAAAATATTTTTCTGAAGAGAACACTTTATGTCAGACAAACGAAGTCTAGGTTTTCAACTGCCTATTTTAATAATTAAACCCTTGAAACGTTAAAGTGTTAAATTATCCAAATGCATACCACATCAAATTTTAATAAGTAAAGTTTTTCTGTTTCATGTGGGGGAAAACAACACTACAATATGTCATTCTGATTCAGTTTTACATGAATGTCCACTTCCCCTGTAACAACTTTCGACACAAGCTAGCTTTCTATTTTATCATATAGCAACGTACATTCTCGTCACCAACTCTTTTTTTCTTTTTTGATCAAGAGACGTCAATATCATTACGGAAAATCTGCAATACAAATAGCAGAGTTCAGGGACCCCGTGAGGGTAGCCTGGCGGAAACCCTTATTCGTACGGCGCGGGTTCGAGTGGAAACGGTATTAAACTAGGTAGCCCTAGTAGTTAAGGACCCGTGTCGTGCAATAGAGCAAGGTGTCCCCCTTGGAAGTTTGTCTCATTGTGTGTTACGGTGACCGTACTAGTGCATAGACCCAAGTCCGCTGCTGGTGTAGCTATGGCTCTAGAACATTCCGTAGTGGGGAGGTAATGCATGCATGGTAACGCACAGCAGGAGTATACTACTACTGATTGTCTCCGACTCTCCTTTCTTCGGCTAAAAAAAATAGAAGAGTTCAAGGGGACAATTAACAGTCCAATCTCAAGGCCATGAAGAGGAGGAAATAGCCACATTAGCACCTTACCTAAACCAGTAGCTAATCTATAATAACCTGATTTTACCAAGTAGGAACCAGATTTGATAAAAGTGCCAAGCTAAAGTATCTGATTGATTGGTGATGGAAACCGGGATTTGTCCAATAGCCTGAATCTCTGAATGGGAGAAAAGCGGTTGCAATTCCGCAATCAACTACTGATAGGGAGGTATCTCTTTTTTGTTTGGTCTCTCTCAAAAACGGCATCCTTTGTATTATGGGGCTTTTAGATGTCTTTTTCAGACAACTTTAGCCTTATCTAACAAGGAAAACCTTAATATTTGTGGGATGCCTAGTACTTATCCCACAAGAAAAAGCTTATTGCTTGGTGTGCAAGTAAACAACTCTCTTTATCTTACAAGGAAAACGCCAACTTGCTTGACATTCAAGTAAACACCTTTCTACATTGTCTTACGAGGAAATGAATTTTAATTTCTTTTAAACCATTTTAAAATAAACTAATTTTTTTATACGTGTATTGCACGTGCAAAATTTTTAATAATTATGTTTAATATAATATTTTATTATATTCACAATAAACACGAAGATGACATATATAAAATATTTTACACTTATAAAATATATAATAAAAAATAAAATATTGATTATAAATTTCTTTGTTCCAAATTCAAATTCAATCTAGCTTCCAAAATTTTCTTTTTGGTCATGAGTTTTAGTTTAACTAAAAATTTGCAATTTTAGGTTAATTTGACATTAAACTAAAAGTAAAACTGAATAAAGTGATTAATTTTAGTACTGCAAACTATTGGAAGAAAATGTGGCTTAGGATATTTGTTATATTTTGAAATTAATCATCAAATATGTTTTTAAAGTTATAAGTGCTCCCCTATGTTTCATAACTTTCATCTATATTGTTGAATATAACTGTTTATATTTTTATCACCTATAATAAAAATAAAATAAAATATTAGCAAATTAAATTAGACATAATTTTTATTAAATTAACCATTGTAAATAATACAAATCTCATTACCGACAAAAATAATCTTTAGACTTTTTTATTATTATTGTTATCGGAATCTCAACTCGAATAACTATAGTTTTTATGCACCATTTTTTTCAGAGACTTGAAGTTCATCAATACACTTAAATTGTGAGGAATAAGTGTTTCAATAATGACTTGTGACATTTTAAAATTTACATTAATAAACACTTAATTAATTAGAAAATGTGCACTATAGTTGCATATATTTTCTTAAGATAATATCAATTTGTATTCACAAGCATAGAAGAATGAGGGCATCAAATTGTATTCTTACATCACAAAAACTTAATATTTTTTAAAATAATTAATTAACTAAATTATTTTTTAAATGAAATAAAAATTAGAAAATTCAAGAGTTAAATATTGAAATTTGATGCCCTCATGCAAGACTTAAAAAAAATCAAAATAAATGAAAGTGGTAAATTAAAATAAAAAAGAGGTGTATATGTGTTTTAAAAAGTGTTAGCCCACATCCTCACTTTTATAAGTGTTATGATATGTTACATTATACACACAATTTTAAAATAATTAATCTAATTATATTTAAAATGAACTTACAAATAAAGGGCAATTATTATAGTATCTATGAGTTATATTATAATCTCATATCATGCCACTGTTCATATTGAATCCTTGCTCTTTAGCACCGTCAAGTCAGACTAACATGACACGTCAAATTTAATGACGTGGGACACATGCCAATGTCGCTTAAATGATGATTATGCCCACAATTCTTTGTTTTTTTCCTCTGTCTCTCTAGAAACCCAAACCACACCATAATCGTTCGTCATCTCTCTCAATTCGCAGATAAGGGTATATTGGTACTTTGGTATGATCGAATCTCTACTTTACTTAACCACTTCTAGACACGATATTATGTTGGGTAAAATCCATGACGGTCCCTAAGGTTTGCCTATATCTCTCTCCGGTCCCTACACTTTGAAAATTCGTCGCTTCGGTCCCTACCACAACTCCGTTTGTTTTACTTAACAAAAAAATAAAAAGACAAATTTACCCCCAAATTTAAAATATATTTACCCTCTTTACTGACTACCACCGTTCTATTATCTCTCTTAATATTCTTTACTCTCTTTGTCACTCTGTCTTTCTCTATTTCTCTCTGCATCGAAGCCTGTTGAAAATCCACACAAAAATTCCCTCATTTTTTCTCACTTTCTTGCCAACCAAACGCCCAAAACAACTTGAGAAAATTAAAGCAAAGAAAAATTAAGCAATAACCACTAAAATTAATTAACATATCTCATTTCAAAACCAAACCAAAATGCATAGAGGTGCAAGCCAACAAATTCAATTGCTAACAAAATAGAATCGTCAAAGCTAATAGATTCATCTTCCATGAAAATAAAGCCAATAAACACACAACCATTGATTTCGTTTTTTAGCAGTGAAAAAATGATCCCTCACAAACCATCCTCAGATCAAACCCTCTTATGGGTTTCAAAATCAAAATCACCACCACTGCAATTGTCACGACCCATTACGAGCTGGTGATCAGCGTACGAGATGATCCGTCTGTGGGAATTCGGTTCATCTCACACAAGCATCACATATCAAAACATATTACCCAAACGATTCAGATTATAAAATATTTGTTAAAGCATTTAATAATTGAAAACATAATAGATCAAATATATATAAATAAATATATATCAAAAGTTATAAATGCGAAAAATAGTGAAACATATGACAAAAGGCAAAATGGCAACCTAATAACCCAACTACATCCTAATGCGGAGCTACAAAACAAAAGACGAGCCCGGACAAAAGGGCATCACTAACCAAAAGATGTCTCACTAGAGTCTGGATGCTGACAGTTTCCAAATCCAAAATATGTGCACCTGCTCAATAGGAATCACGTAAACAAAGAAACAAAGGGGGTCAAGGTACAATGAGAAATAGCACTCCAGATCGCCTCATACATGTCTCACAAAGACTGTTTTGAAAATAGTTCAAAACTACACATGTAGATATAGTTTAACATACATATATATACACATTATACATATGTAATAGATTTTCAGAAATTCTTTCGCAAAAGGTTTCGCATACAAAGCAATCATAAACACAGAGACATATAAAATGATTTTCATTTTCAAAGTCAAAATACATATACAGATATATGGGACCAAAGCAGAAGGCATGCACGTGGCACTAATAACAGAGTATGTGGGCTCTGCCACAATCCATAACAAATCATGTGTTGGATCAGAGCACATGACTATCAGTAACCCTAATAGTTGGGTTTTATCAAATCGTTGGTATATCAAATGTCACGTCTTACCCTATAACAGTAGGTGTCCCATATTAGAAAACAAAAGCATACTAATATATAACATTAAAGCAGAGTATGCATAGAAGCATCAAAATCAGAAAGGAGATATATAATACATATATATCAATTTCAAAGCAGAATCCTGATTAATACACACAATCAGTTTATCATTAATCAATCCTTAGATTAGTTTATTTTTAAAATATGTGTTATACACAACAAAAAATATATACAGTTTGAAACACAATCTATGTGTTTGAAGCTGCTATTTACTCACTTGGTAGTCCAAGTGCAAAACACCTGGCATGCCCCACTCGTTGGTGGCTGGTCTCTCGAGCATGGATAGGAAGTTGAACAGAACAAATATATATCCACGGATATATCAAAGTCAAATCAAAATCAGTATTGTGGCAATACCAGATGCATGATGTGCAAATGCAGATGCAGACTCTCAAAAAGATCCCAAATGATCCATATCGAATGATGATCTATCACTCTGAATCCAAAATACAGAATCTACATAAAATTACAGTTTAGTCATTGTAAAATTACGTTTTAGCCCCAGGTCGTGACATCAATATTCTCTCTCTGATTATCACTCTCTCACGCTCCTTCTGTCTTTAACGACCACCACCACTGTGATCTTTTCTATCTGTTTCTCACTCTCTCATGCTTCTTCTCTCCGCAACGACGACCACCACGGTGGTCTTCTCTCATTGTCTTTCACTCTCTCATGGTTTAGGAGAAACAACGTCGTTCATGACGTCGTGGATATCAAACCTCTACGTCGCTAGTCGAGATCACTCATCTTCCTCTGCTTCGTTGTCTATCGACTTCATCTGCTGAAAGTTTCTAGCAGTTAGATCTAAAAAATGGGACATATGAAGGTGTTGATTGCATACGAGTTTGGAGAGAGAGGGAGAAAGAGACCAAGGGAGAGATTCATATTTGGTTCTACAAGCTAAGTTAACTAGTGGGATTTTGTGAAAGTGAATTAGGGATTGATTTTGAAACAGATTATTGATTTTGAACAAGTGTGAGGAAGAAAGGGAGACGAGAAAGGTGGTGATGGGAGATGAAGAAGGAATGGGTGCGTTCAGGTTGGGTCTTTAGGTTGGGTTAGAATTTTTAGTTTTTCATTTTGATTTTTGTTGTAGAATGTTGGGTTCATAAGAGAGGTAAGAAAGATGAATGGGTGATTAGATGTTTAGGGTTGGGTTGGGTTAAATTTTTGGTTTTGGTTTTAGAATATAGTTGGGTTAAAGTTTTGATTTTGGTTTTAAAATAGTTATAAGGGTATTTCTGTCATTACATTTTCAAAATTATTAGGTCTCATGTGCCACGTCAACTTTTCTAATGTGAAACATTATGTTTGACTAACGGTAATAGAGAGAAGAACCGGCGGCGAATTTTCAAAGTGTAAGGACCGGAGAGAGATATAACCAAACTTCAGGGACTGCCATAGATTTTACCCTATTATGTTTGCTATTTATCTATGTGCACGTTTTCAATCCAATCCAAAGTGTATCATTTGATTGCATGTAAAAAGATTTTTCGATATCATATTGGTATCATAGGTTTAAGTTTATGGTATCAATCGTGCCTTGATTTTGATTTAATTGCATATAGTGATACCGATTATGGTGGTTGCAAATTAGATAGGAAGAGCACTAGTAGTACATGTCATTTTTTAGGCTCATGTTTAATCCCTTGGGCAAGCAAGAAACAAACTAGTGTTGCGACTTCCATGATCAGATCCGAATATGTGGTTTCAGGAAGCTCTTGTGCTGAAGTTTTATGGATTAAAAATTAATTGTTCAATTATGGTATTGTTCTTAAGAATATCTCTATCTTTTGTGACAATACAAATGCTATTAATTTGAGAAAAAAAATTATATTTTACATAGTAAAACAAAATATATAGAAATTATATATCACTTTTTGCATGATCTTATGCAAAAAGGTGACATTTGTTTGAAATTTGTCAGAACAAACAACCAATTGGACGGCATTTTTACAAAACATTTATTTGAAAAAAAGTTTTAATTTAATTTGATTTCATTTGGGTATATATAATGTGAAAGATCTGTGATTGCATTTGTGTTTTAACTATTTATATCATGCATACATTTGCACTCATTTATAGCAAAATAGTCCATATGGTCAAATGATATGATCTTGAAGCAAAATAGGTTTCGTTTGAATTTGGTCTATCTGATTCTGGAAAATTTCTAACGTATGTTATAGTTTTGTTAAAATATGTTATATGGATTCGTGTTTGATTAGCGTACGTCAGGTTTTATCTTAGCTTAAGTTATCTAGACATTTTGTATGAGCAACGCACCGCAACTTTTCTCTTCACATACGTTATCTAGAATTTTTTTGTCCTTCACGTATGTGAACTTTTTTCTCACATATGTTAACTGACCCCCAGTTTATATCAAAAACAATAGTACCTTGACATTTCAAAACTCAAAAACCCTAAACTGCCATGCCTTTCTCTCAAATTTCACCCATTTCATCAAAATTCACAAAATTCGTCCAAATTTCACTTTCAAAACCATTTTCGACCATCATTGAACAATTCTCACCAATCAAAAACAACTAAAACACTCAAAATTCACCAAAATCCGTCCAAACCCACTTGAACCTAAAACCCTCAATTTTTGCATTTTTCGTCAAATATCTGTCAAATGTCGCCTAGGAGAGAGTCCAGAGCAAAGCAATAACATGATTCCAGATCCTTTTAGGCTTAGAAACGCCCTCGAAGCTCTCGATCTCAGGTACCTGATTTTGACTCCGATAGAATTATTAGTGTTGATGCTCAAATAGTGTTCTTTGACGTTCTAGAGTATGAGAAACTGACTGATAGCCAATTTTATGGTTTTGATTCTATAAGAAAGGTTAGGTTAGATGTAGAGCCAAAATTTAGAGAACTTAGAATTGCTAGATTTGTGTGATTGAAGAAACCTACCTTTGAATCATTGGTAAAGGATTTTTACGCTAATTTAACTGCTAATACATATGATTTGGGTGACATTATTATTAAATTGATGGTTCGGGGAAAAACGATTAGTTTTGAGGAATCAGAGTTGGCTTAATGATTTGAGTTGAATGATGAAGGATACAAATGTATCAATGCTTTTCAGTACAAACAAGAAGGGGAGTTACCTACTGATGCTACTAATTCTGATGTTGATGAGGTTGAGATTTGGATAAATATCATGTTCAGGATTTTTTGAGAGCAAAGGTTGTGATTGAGATCCATGGTGATAAGTTTAAAAATAGTGACTTTGGAGTGATCATGAGAATGGTTCATATAGCTATAACGAGGAACATAATGCCAAAACACAACACCCAAATTGATTAAGAAGGATTTGGAGATGGTGTACCATGTCCTAAAGGTTGCCTTTACCATTATAGATTGGATGATGGAAAAGGCTTCAGCATTACAAAACCCGGGATATAGAAAGACAAACGAAGGTCAATGTTCCTTATGGTTCAATTATTACCGAGATCTTTGAAAGGTGTGAGGTTGATCTTTTGAACCTAATGGGAACCCATATACCCAGAAAGCAAACGGTACATGAGGGGATGTTGAGAAGTACGAAGCTATATCATACCCTTAACCAAGGTTGGTTCTTTTATCCTTATCTCTGAGAAGCTGATCATCTCGTCAATCCTCATGATCTATTCCCCACTCTTGAGGAACAAATTTTTAGAAGGGAGGCTCCACTGAGAATTTTTAATAAGGATCGTGAGCATCCTAGGTGTAGGGGTAAGCATAGAGAGAATGATGCTCCTAAAGTGGCTCAGTCTTCTATTGATGAGATTTATGAGAGTTAAGTTGACTTCTTCGAGAACCGAGGTGAGAGCTTTGGAGCATAGTTTAGAGTTGAATTGAGAGCCATATTGTCACGACCCAAAGTCAAACCGTAATCGGCGTATGAGGTGAACCGTCTATGGAAGCCCTAAATATGAAGTTATACACCATTTATAGAGATCAGACGTTCTACCTAATTATTTAAATAAACCATTATAAAATCATTTAGCAAGTATAAAACATTAAATGCTGAAAATATATGAATATATAAAACATAAGTTATACAAAATAAATCGTAATATCAGTAAATAAGAAGTCTAACAAAAACCAAGTGTAAACCCAAAAATCAAAATAAGACACGGTAACCCAATAACAACTCAATGTGGAGCTCTAACATAAACAAAACAAGCCCGAAACAAGAGGACACTCATTATCAATGGAATGCATCACTAGGTGCAAGATGTCGGACAGTTGCCGAGTGCCAAAATATCAACCTGAAAAATAGATAGGGAGTATAGACAAGAAACAGATAAAAAAGGTAAGAATCCCTAATGAGAAAAAGACACTCCAGATCGGCTTCAAGCCTCACAAAAACTGTTTTAAAAACGTTTCAAAACTACCACATGCAATATAAGTATATACATATATATACACGCTAATACATAATATTAGTTTCAAAAATTTATTTTTGAAAACGTTTGTATCCAAAGCAGACAACACACAAAAACAGACGAATACGTAAATAGTATATCAGAAACAGACTGAATGTAAATATAAGTGGGCTCCGCCACTATCCAAAACAGAGTATGTGCTTCTGGCCGGACACACATCTACCCTAAACCCTGGTAATGGGGCCTTGGCTGCTCAATGGCACCAAAGACTACGTTTCACCCTACGTAGCACAAGTGTCACATACTAAATATCTCAATATATATATACCATATATATAACAGACGTACATGCAAGATAAAATCATTTTACAGAAAATATTTATAAACCATATATAAATATTTTAAAACCTTTCTTTTCAGAAATAGAGATTTTTCATAAAAATAATAATCACGTAATTTAGATTATGAATTAGCCAACCATTAATTATTCCATTTCCAGTAATAACACAAACAAAAACATATAATTGAAGGACACACAGCTCGTGTGTCTGAAGCTGTCTTTTCACTCACCTGAAATCTGAAGCAAGGGATCCAGTCATGCACCACTGGTAGGTGACTAATCGTGCGGGCAGGGACAGGAAGTTGAAACAGATACATAAATATAACAGACGTCAGAAACCAAATGCTGGTATTGTGGCAAAAATGACATGTGGTAAGCAGATGCAGACCCAGACCCTCACATGACACTTGAGAATGTATTTCGATCCAAAGTCTAACATTATAATCCAAAATTACACCTTGATGTAAAATTACAATTCGGTCCTCAAGGATATGCAAAGTTACATTTAGGTCTTCGAACCTTTCATAATCTTACTTGAATCAACCAAATATCTAAATTTATAATTTGTCCTTCAAATATATCAAAATTACCTTCCAAACCTCAGCTTATCCATATTTACAAAAATATACCGAAGTCTCCAAAATTACACTTTTAGTCTGAGGCGAGAAATATTTACAAGAATTATCAAACTCGTTCCAACTATCAAAAATTGAATCTAAATCCATGTCCCAACTCCTCAACCTCCTAAACTCAAATATAACCTTAAAATTATCAAAACCATACATCTAGACCACAAGTACACACCATTATCTGTGAACCTAATCTAAAATTCTTCCAACTCATCAAGTCAATACTTCCAATGATCATACATCATTCCAAGGCATCCAAATCCATCTAACATTAATCAAATTAGGCATAGAACCCCTCAAAATCAATCAAACCCATAGCTCCTCAAAACCCGTTTAAAAAATCATCCAAATCTACATAAAAATCACTTTACATCAAAAACTCCTCCCAAGCATCAACCCATGCACCCAAACATTCAAATCCATCTCCAATCTAACTATTTTCCATCAACAATTCGGATTTAATGAGACCCATTTAAAAACAAATTCAAAATTCCAAACCCAAGTTCAATTCATACATTCTAACCTCATTCCAACATAAACTATCAAAAAACTATCATTAATTTCAACAAAACAAGCATCAAATTCGGATTAACCTCTCAAACCTGTCACTAACCAAACCCTAACAAAGATCCATTATTCAACCATGAAAAAAAAATGAAGGAAAAAGAGAGGAGAGAGAGAGAGAGAGAGAGAGAGAGAGATTTACCTTGACTTGAGCAAGAAATGAAAGAAGCAAAAGAGAGGGAGAGAGAGAACGAATTTCTTGAGAGAAATCGAGTGAGAGAGACGGCAATGCAGTGAAGAAAATGAGGGGGCTGATGGGTTTTGATTTGAAGAAAAGAAAGGTGCCACAATGCACCGTAATGTTGCTAGCCAATTTTTTT
>CAODLS011417123.1:0-16949 GCA_948243855.1 Flueggea neowawraea | reverse complement strand
CAAACCACTTTCGTCCACAAATTTAAAATTAGACTTGACTTGAGAGAGAAAGCAGGTTCGGATGTGTCTTATCTACAGAGCAGAGCTAACATACTAGGTTTTTGATACGATTATTTAAAAATTAGATTTGTTTGATAGATTGTATCTACTTCAACTAACACTCTAGTATCAAGTTAGTAATAGTTTAAATTTTTTAAGGAGTCACTTAAACTTAAATCTTTATAAAACTTATTGTATTGTGTATAAAATGTACAAGACGGAAAGGGTTGTCTCTATTTATATCTCTTTGCAATACGTAGGAGGAGGAGGAACATCGCTTATTTTGATAACTTTATTTAAAAAAAAAAAAGAAAACTCCATTTTTTCTATGTGTACTGTCAAAAATTTTTAATTTATGATATTATTATTGCTTCTTTCACACGTAATCAAATTGTTAAATTTCTTAATATTCATGTAAAGGTAACAAAATATTTGATAGTTTTTTGTATTTAACATCATTAACATTATTTTCACATGAATATTTAACAGAAAATTATATATTGACCGACAATAGAAGAGATAATGATTTCAATATATATTTTTTTTATAAGATTTCTAATCAAATATTTTGAATAAAATGATAATAACAGAAAGTAAATATATTATAGATAATTGATCATTTGTTCAGATGAGATTTGCTTGAATTTTTCAATATTCTACTACTACTCATGTTTTTCTATATCTACTGTGAGAATTTTAACTCATTCCACGAGGGCTAAATTATATGCAATGAATAGGTAAAAAATCTACAACTTGCTAAGAAATAAAAAAAAATAGAGAAAGAAGGAAATGCATGATGTATTAAAAAGTCTAACATAAATAATATTAAAAATCAAAATGTAGCGATAGAGATTTTTGCTACTCTGGTTAAGATGTGTCTCCATATGGTACCCACGGTACCCAAACTTGTAACTTGTTGGCTTGTACAACTTTGTTCTTTTACAAGTCTCCTATTTGTGGATGTTGCTTCTATAAATTTTTCAGTTACTTAAAAAAGAAGGAATTGCATTGGAAATCACGTCTTTCTTTATAAATAAAAATTCAAAGTACAAATTACGTCTCCAATTTGTTAAAATAAAGATAAAATGCATTGAAAAAGGAGGCTAAATGGCTTAAGAGGTCTTTTAAATTTACAAGTTTCTTCATGCTTGATTAACAATTTGAGGTGTTGGATTTTTATAGATTGAGTAGTAGATAACATAAGTAAATTATAAATTAATAAATTATATAATAAAAAAACTAAAAAGACTAACAAACTTTTTGAAAATTATAAAATATTGAATCTGTAATATGTTATTTCAAAATGCTAAAAATTAAACACACCCAAAATAACGATTTAGAGCCCAAAAACATCTATTTTTATTAGGTGACATCCCAAAGATATGTTTTTTCCTACAAGAAGAAGAAAGAACAACCATGCGCAAGAAATGCATATATACGGAAATCATTTCAAATGCTTTTGTTCTAATCCGCCACGTTTCCTATGCGACGAGAGCTTGAGCCAATTCTCACCCAACATTGATATACATATTACTAAAGCAATGTTGGTTTTAAGTAAAGTTTATTATCATTATAATATATAAGTAATAATATTTAGTATATTATCATTTAAAAATTAATTAGAGGGTTAGGAGGTAGGGATAGCAATAGGTAGGGTATACCAATACCTTTACATATACCTGTAATTTATATTATATATTCATACCCTACTCGTATCCGTGCGGGTGATAAAAATTATTACTCGTACCCTATCCACAAAGTATTTGTTTATCCGTAGGGTATTTATTTACCCATGATTTAAATTTAATTAATTAACTTAACAAATAATATACCATCAATTTAGAACAATAGATTAGAAAAATATCCGAGATAATATGAAATATTATATTAACACAACATAATATAAAAGTTATAATTTATAACTAAATGTAGTTAATGAAATAGTAATGTGATAAGTTACCACTTGAAATTTCTAAATTGCATTTTCACGGACTTATTTGAAACTTGTTTAAATTTTGTCCAAACTCTATTTATATTTCATACTTTTTAGAAACTTCTGTATAACTTGTTTATACGTTATTTATACGTTATTTATATATTATTTATAGGTTGTTTATATGTTATTTATATATTGTATATATGTTCTTTATAGGTTATTTATATGTTATCTATATATTGTATATATGTTCTTTATATATATGTTGTATATATGGTATGTACAAGTTACAAATATAACATAAAAAAGTTATAGAATTAATACTTATATGTTCTGCATATCCATAAAAGATATAAAAGTTACAAATATAGAATAAACAAGTCATAAACATAGTATATACAATTTACAAACATAATATAAACAAATTGTAATACTAATACTTGTATGTTCTGCATCTTTGTAAAAAATATACAAGTTAGAAACATAACATAAACAAATCATAAACATAACATAAACATAGTATATACAAGTTACAAACATAATATAAACAAGTTGTAACACTAATACTTGTATGTTCTGCATTTTTATAAAAGATATACAAGTTAGAAACATAACATAAACAAATCATAAAAATAACCTAAATATAGTATATACAAGTTACAAACATAGTATAAACAAGTTATAAGACCAATATTTGTATGTTATGTATCTCTATAAAAGATATACAAGTTACAAATATAGCATAAATAACACCTTAATTTTTAAAAAATAGAACAACACCAATAGAATATCAACAACATTCCAACAATATATAAACAAGAGTTAGTAAATTTAAAAATATGCATTTATGAATTTGAAAAAATTGAAAAGTGAAAATGTAATATGCAAAAGTGGGTAATGCAAAAATAAATATTGTAAAATATTATAAGTGTATTGTGTAAAAACTAGTATATATAATACATATGTGTGTGTATGTGTGTATACATAAATATAATACATACATATATAACATGTATATATAACACTTAATATATATATATATAACACATAATATATATATATATATATATATATATATATATATAATACATATATATATGTGTGTGTAAGTATGTATTACATATATGAATATATGTATTATATATATGTAGTGAGTATGAGTAACGAGTACGAGCACGAATATTACCCAACGGGTAAAGGTACGGGTACGAATAGAGTATTCTTATATTTATACTCTATTCATACCCGCACAATAAAATACGGGTATTATCCGTACCCATTTCCAATCAAAGTGGGTAATATCCACTTTCACTGAATACGGGTGGGCCGATACTTCTCGAGTAAGGTATAAATTACCATCTCTACTAGGAGGTTACAATTTCATCCACACCGTATAAAAAAATAAAAATACGTGCATTGCGTTGAAGAACACAAATATGAGAAGATAATATACGTACTTTTTCAAAATTTTGATTAAAGATTCTAGTTTGGACCACGAGACTTTTGAGTGTTTGTTTTATTTGGAATGAATTGGTAAATTACAAAAATAAACTTGGTTTGATAATTTGTGGTAAATTGATTCTTTTTATATTTCTTATTTTGCCCCTGAAAAGTTTTTTTTTTAAATTATAATTTTTTATGTTGTAGATCATGTTTTCCAATAATCGCTTATCAAGTCTATCCATTAAAAAATTGACCGTTCTAAACTCGTGGACCGTTACGATTTTCTCACTGAGGCGCCATATGCCGAATCCAAACACACTCTTTATTTTGATAGCAACATGTGATGGGAATTAATTAATTAAGGAAGAGGGATATTGCATGAACTTGACAAAGTGAATTATTGACTATCAAAAAAACAAAAAAGAAATAGGAATCCATCCAAATGTTACTATCGAACCCATATAATTGGTCTCCACGAGAAAGTGTTTTGATAATCGATAGATATTGATATGCTTGAGAGGATAGAGAGCATTTACAATCATCTACTCACACATTTATAGGTTTCCTCTGTCCTCACTCACACATTTATAGGTTTCCACCAATTTCCTTAGTAGCATTCTATCCATATTATTTGAGAGAGACGTATACTCCCTTGCTAATCTAAGTTAACATTTGACTTATAAGAAAAATCTAATTAATATTTATGTGCAAATAATATTCTTTTGAATTAATTCTTTTGCTTTTTTTGTTAATTACTGGACCATAAAGTAAGGCTGGTCATGTGAGACTTGACCAATGTTGACCTTAATTTTTTAGGCATGAGCTAAAGGATTGGGTTTTATGTTTGATCAACCCATATTGAAAAAATTAATTTCGTAAATTGTTTTTACATAATAAACTAACAAACCAATGAATTAAATTACTGGTACTGAAATTAATTTTAATCCTAAGAGATCGGATTGAGAAATCTCGATGACAAGAAATAATTAAAATTACTTATAAAGAAATAAACTATATAATGATAATTTTATAAATTATACAATTAAATATCATAATGTGTAATAAATTTAAATTAATAATATTACTAGTAGTTATAATTGTTGTTGGAAAATCGAGTCCGCTCATGACACAAATGAGTGGAATTGGGTCCGTCAGTTATTGGATTAATTGACGAGTTAATTGATCATAGGTTTTTATAATGGGCCAAAAAAATCCAATTGATTTATTGAGAAGCCCAACACATTGAGCCCATTATGTTGGGTCATTTTCTAGAACATTATTTTATGTTATTGCATGTGCAAGAATAAGAATAAAAAAGGAAAAGAAAAAGAAAATGGAAAGAATGGATAAGAAGAAGAAAAATATAAAAAGAAAAGTGAGAGATATTTATTTTTCACTTCTTCCATTTTCTTTCTAGACCCACCAATGTCTCTCTCATCTCTCTCACTCAATCCTTGTTTGGTTTCAAACAAAAGTAAGGAAGTTTAGTCTTCCTAAGTGATCACAATCCTTAGTTGGCATCTAGACTGTGTTTTATCAGTTGTTTTCGTCCAATAAAGTTGTGGTTCAACTGTTCAGACATACAATGATCCTAAACTTCTGTTATACTAACTGGAATCGAGGTTGGTACTAGATTTAATCTTAATTTTAGCTAATTATATGGTTTATTTGTATACCTTCATTGGTATTAGAGTGTGAGAATGATTTTCTATGTGTTTTATTGAAAATTTGCATGCCTCTGTGTTTGTTTCATGCTTAGAAGTTGTTCTATAATTTTTTGTATTCGGATTCTTACTGTTTTGGTTCGACTTTTGTGTCGGACAGTGTAAATCCAAAATTTAAAAGTGTAAATTTCGAGAAACAAGTGTATAAGTAGATTCAAGAGGCCCAATTACGTACCCTGACCAAATTTCGTTAAAAAATACCATCAGGAAGGTCGTTAAATCAAGTAAAATCTGATTCGGTATGGTATGTGAGGTAGAATTTTCTGATTGGATTAGAAAACCACATGGACCAATCAAATCATGACACCTTACACTGGTCAAATAAGTTTGACTTTGACTGACTGACATGTGTGCACTATTTGCACGAATGAGAGGACGACACGTGGCCACATAGACTTCCACGCGAGAGATACGTGGCAGAGATGACTGGGCATCAACGTCATCACCACTGTCCACTCACAAGAAGCCACGTGGCCCATTGTGCCAACCTGGCAAACATATCATCGGCCACGTCATTGACACGTGGCAGGGTTGATTGTTTACCGTGGTTCAACGTGGACCAATTGAATGCTGACACGTGGTGTTCTCTGCCACTTGGAATGTTGTGTGTCCTCGGACGACAGATTGTCAGTCGCGTGGACTAATGAGAGTTGGACACGTGGTCCTCTCGGAAGTTGACACGTGGCGAAGGATGTACAGCGGCGCGTGGTGGCGGTTGAATCACGAAGATCCCTTCCGGTGGTGAGTGCGGCTTTTTCCTTTGTCCAAATTTTTTCAAATTTTATAGAAATATGATTTACATTTTTATGGATTTTTTGGTAATTTTTGTGAATTTTTTTGAAATCCAAAACCAATTTTTCTTGAATTATTTGGTAATACAAAATGTAAATTATGGATTTTCTGTTTGAATTTAAATGTGAAAAAATTTGTTTGATTCATGTATATTATTTTGTATTTTATACATGTTGACCTGGTTATATCTATTGATTGTGTGTTCAATCAACATGGTACATCTGTTGTACTAATCCACCGTTTTGTGTTTGTTTCAAATGGTGAGATATTGAGTTCCAATGGTGGCCAGAGGCCCAGTTGCAAAGGCTAGGTTTAGACAAATGGAAGAAAACTTGAGGGCCATTAGGATTGACCGCAACATTCGTAGCGATGATATTGATGGGGGTAGTATCGCACATTGTTCATATGAGCAATGCTTTCCAGAAATTTGTGTGGCGTGGTGGTTTTAGACTAGGAACTGACCTCAATGGCATGATTTAGGTTATGTTAGACTCATTCACGAGATCTAGCCTAAAAGGATGGTTTCCTTCTTTATAGTTCAGGGACATTTAAGAGCTACCCTTCGGGTGTTCTTAGTAGTCTTGGCTAGGAGAGGAGTGCTTAGGCGTCTGCAGCCTATCCCACCCATGGTCCTAAATGATAGTCGTGAGGTTAAACGCTTGAATCTTGGTGGCTTTACACACAAGTTACCTGAGGAGCTTTGGGAGGAAGTTCGAGAGTCAATTCCTAAGACCCGGGTTGTTAGTTACTTGTCATTACACATAAATAAGTTTTATCTACATACACTAGGTATATGTTTTTGGATGTTTTATGTAAA
Organism: Flueggea neowawraea; assembly: GCA_948243855.1. Taxonomy (NCBI): domain Eukaryota; kingdom Viridiplantae; phylum Streptophyta; class Magnoliopsida; order Malpighiales; family Phyllanthaceae; genus Flueggea; species Flueggea neowawraea. The sequence continues at coordinate 10,198 of CAODLS011417123.1, read as the reverse complement.
TTATTACTATGTTGAGATAATAAATAGTATTAGTTATGTTTATTATTTTGAGCTTTTTATTATGATAAATTGCTTAATTTTGATGAATGCAATTATTGATATGTTGACTGTTGCTAAATATTATTGCATTCTCAATTGTGTATGGACTCACAAATGCAATAACCAACATAGTAAATCTAAGTTTAGATAACTTAGAAACCGAATCCTATATGTTGGGAAAAATGATCATTTACTATCCTTGAAATTGAATTTAGTGCAATTAGTTATTAAGAATGAAATGGTAATATAACACTTAGTATACTATTCAATTCGAAACTTAAATAATTGGTTACACTTGTTTAATTTTTGAATGGATAGTAAATGCTTCTGTATTGCGATATCTCCTCATTTAGTACAACTTTTCATGATAGATTTTTGAACAATATATCTACTGCTTCAAGCTTAACAAAGATAATAAGCTGAATGGTAACAATTATGACATTTGGGCTATGAAAGTCCGATATATGCTTGAGGAGCAGGATGCTTCTGAACCCTTGGATTTGATTATGGTCGAACCTAAGAAGGGCACTACCACTCAACATAGGCTCGACCATGAAGCCTATGACGCTTGGAAGAAGAAGAATTCTAATGCTCGTATAATCATCTTGAGTACATTGGATGATGATATTGCTACGGAATTCAAAGGCTATGAGAATGCCAAAGAGCTCTCGTCTGAGTTGAAGAAGAGATTTGGTGGTGTGTCGTTGACTAAGATCTGGTCTTTGACCATAAAATTTGACACATAGCTAAAGCGCCCTGATTATAACATGCAAAAGCACTTAAGGAAAATGAGGAATATGATTAGTGGGCTTAGCAATAAAGGTCACAAGTTGACTGAGGAGCAAAAAATCCAAGCAATAATATGTTCCTTACTGAGCAGTTGGGATCAAATAAAGTATCACTTGACACATGCTTCTAAGATCCAGACTTTCAATGATGCTATGCGTTATCTAGAGCTTGAGAAGGACTGTATGGCGTCTCTAAAGATTAATGTTGAGGCTCACGTAGCTTCTTTTAAACCCCAAAAAGGTTTAACTAGTAAAGAGAAGAGGAAACAAAGAGCATTCTTCTTTAGAAATAAAGGAAAGGATTTCAAAGAAAAATAGAAATAGAAAAGGTAGAAAAAGAAAAAAGGCAAGGGTAAGTCCCGCCTTTCAAAGATTAAATGCTACAACTGCCAGCAATGAGGCACATTGCTAAGGATTGCAATGCTCCTAAGAAGGTACAAAACCTTTATTCCTGTTTAAATTATGCTTATGTGTCAAATTCTGTATTCCTAACTGAATGCCACCTTCAATAGGTGATTGATTCAGGAGCGATCGACCATGTGAGTACAAGACGTGAGGTGTATGTCCAGTTCCAGAGAATTCCTCAAGGAACAAAATCGATGTATGTTGGGAACAATGCTAAAGTGGAGGCCGAAGGTATTGGCATTTGTATGCTAACCTTGTGCGGTGGCAAAATATTGTTGTTATATGATGTCCTCTATGCTCCAGGAATACAAAGGAATTTGGTGTCTGTTTTGTCTTTGATGAAGAAAGGATTTACTTTGTCTTTTGAGAACAATAAGGTGTACATATTATGGCTCTGGTTCTGCCATGGATGGTTTTATTGTTATGGATGTAGAGTATGTAAATAACAATGATGCTAGTTTTTCTTATGCTATTTCATCATCAGATCATACGAATGATGTTATTCTATGGCAGCAAGGCTTAGCCATATTGGCCAAAACCGTATGGGCCTTCTAGCCAAGACAGTTCTGTTAGGTAATTTACGAAAATTCGAATTACCAACTTGCGAAAATTTCCTGAAAGGAAAACTAGTACAAAAATCATTTGGTAAGGCAACACGAGCTAAATATCTGTTGCAACTTATCCATTCCGACGTTTGTGGACCAATGAATGTGATAGCATGTCATGGAGTGTACTACTTCAGCACATTCATGATGATTATATGCATTATAGTCATATCTATTTGATTTCCCATAAATCTGAAGCAATAAGTTGTTTCAAAATATTTATGAATCTAATTGAAAATCAAGGCCTTAAGAACCGATCGTGGTCGGGAATACCTCTCTGAGGAATTTAAGGCATTATGTGATTAAATGGGCATTGAGCACTAATTGTCAATCCCCATGACCCCGCAACAAAATGGTGTAGTGGAGAGGATAAATATAACACTTCTTGATATGGTAAGATCAATGATGGATAAAGCCTGCTTACCAATCTCTTTTTGGGGAGATACATTGCTAAAGATAACTTATGTCCTAAATCGCATTACAATTAAATCCGTTGTCACCACACCTTACGAGATATGGACAGGTCATAAGCCCAATCTATCTTACTTGAAGTCGTGGGGTTGTGCAACCTACACTCATGATACCTCTAGCAAGCATGGAAAGATTAGTCCTAGAGGTAGAAAAGGTATCTTATAAGATATCCAGAAACTTCCAAAGGATACGTCCTAGTGAGAGAGCAAGAAGATGGCACGGTGACCGAGTATGAATATTGAGACGTCACATTCCTTGAAAGAGAATTTCCACAATTGGGAGAAGTGAATAAAGACTTCAGTTTTTATGAGATACAAGAACCTGAACATTCAGGATCACTCCATCCGAGTGGGAGAGATTTCGTGGCTGAGGATGAAAGTTTAGACTTTACACCTTAAGCCATTGCAGATGTTCATGATCCTAACTCGAGTGTGAGTATGAATCCTAATTTGAGTGGGAGTCAAAATCATGTGACAAATCAAAATGAGAATAGTTTTTCTAGTTGGAGTATTCCAAATATTGACGAATACATGTGATTCTTGTATCAAGAGGTAGAACTGCCACATAAGTCGGCAAGAGGTAAAGTTCCACGACGACTTTTTTCAATAGAAAAACGAGTGAAACTTCTTAACAATAATCTCATTAGACGAGGAAGCACCCACAAACATGCGAGAGGTTCTTGAATCCCTAGGTAAGGTTGAATGGATTAGGTCAATGAAAGAAGAAATGACATCTATGAGTTTAAACCAAGTGTGAGAATTGGCTGAACTCCCCGAAGGCTGAAAAGCCATTGAGAATAAGTGGATACATACGATTAAGTGTGGCGCTGATGGCAAGCCCATCAAATGGAAAAGTCGTTTAGTCCCAAAGGGGTTTACACAACAGGAAAGAATTGATTACGATGAGACCTTCTCACCTATTGTAAGATTTGCCTTGATTAGGTTGATCATAGCATTAATTGATGCTATGGACCTTGAGTTACATCAAATGGATGTAAAGTTTGTCTTCTTTAATGGGGAACTGGACGAAGAAATCTATATGGTACAACCTGAAGGTTTTGTAGTCCTTGGCAGCGAGCATAAAGTTTGCAAGCTGAAGAGATCTATTTATGGTCTCAAACAGTCTTCAAGACAATGGTACATTAACTTCCATGAGGTAATTATCTCATTCGATTTCAAAATGATCAATGAAGACCATTGCGTATACCTCAAACGCTCAGGAAACAAGTTTTTCATTCTAATGTTATACGTAGATGACATTCTTATTATAGGTAATGAGCTGACATATATCAAAGGCATCAAAGATTGGTTATCGACTATATTTGAAATGAAATACATGAGAAATACATAATACAACATTGGGGTTAAAATCTCAAGAGATCGATCTAAGCGATTGATATCTTTTTCACAAAAGGGGTACATCAAAAAAGTCTTAGAGCAATTTTACATGAAAAACTGCAATCTCGTGGCAACCCCAATTGCTAAGAACCATAAACTTAGCCATAAGAAGTGTCTACAAATGGCAACAGAGAAGGAACAAATGAATAATGTTCCATATTCCAATGTCATTGGTTGCCTTATGTATGCAATGATCTGTACTAGACCCGATATCTACTTTGATGGTATTCTGCTAATTAAATTCCAGTCAAACCCTGGAAAATTGCACTGCCAAGCAGTAAAATGAGTTCTATGATACTTGAAAGGCATTGTTGATTATGCATTTTGTTACTAAGGAAATGATCTGTGCTTAAGAGGATACACAAATGCAGACCTGGGCGGAGATGTGGATGAGAGGAAATCCACATATGGATATGTATTCTTGCTTAACATTGGAGTTGTGTCTTGGAGAAGTAAGAAACAGACTAGCATAACGTTGTCTACAATGGAATCTGAGTACATAGCTACATCTATCGTAGTGCAAGAGGCTGTTTGGTTGAAGAGGCTGCTTAACCATTTGGGGTTAACCGTTTCTCATGACCTTTTGACTATTTACAGTGACAATCAAGCATCGATTGCTTACTCCAAGGACTCGAGGTACCATAGAAGGACTAAGCACATCGAAATCAATTATCATTTTGTTAAGGATCTAGTTGCACGAGGAGAGGTGAAATTAGATTATATTCCTACGCGTGAAATGATTACGGATCCATTTACTAAGCCCTTAACTAGAGAAGATTTCATTAGGTATGTTATCTCTCTAGGCCTGCGTAGGATGTAAAATAATACTCTGTATTCCCTTGTTATGATTTTCAGTCCATAAATAAAATCATGTATTGTTTGTGAAATTTCATTATTTGCAATACACATATAAGAATGTTGTGAATATACATTCGTTAATAAAAGAGCATGTTGGACAGAAAAGTAACCCACTCACACGGGTGTTTATCTTAGTCTTGTAATATGTAGGGCAATGACTAAGATGATGCTGATTTTGAACATGAAGTCAAGATTGTGTTCATAATCAAGAGGATGTCTTGTATTTACAATTGTGAGTTCATTGTAAAAAGGCAAGATAAGTCGTATGAAAGGGAACATACGTCATAGGGTAAACTCTTATGCTGATCATCAAATGATCTATGCTAAAATTGAGAAATTTTTTTAATGTATTCTGTTTAAAAGCCAGAAATAGCCTTGTTAAGTGAGGATTGAGGTTTAAATGGCGAAATACATTTTAACTAAAGCTTCTATATGGTGTTAATAAATTTTATAAAGATGTGCTCCTTCAAGGGAAGGATAGAACACCACAGCACATGATCATACCATGTGTGTTATATATGACCATTGGGATGGAAAAGATTATAAATAATGATCTCATTTTTCCTAGTGTGAAACCCTACCATGAACATATGGTTATCAGTAGCTCATCCCTTAAGACCCTTAACACATTTGAAACACTTAGTTGAGTTATGCTACTTTAGTGTACCGCTAATGGTCATGATTGATTCGACTAAGCATGATACACTAAGCAAGTAAACTTGGCTAAGGTGGATTGTTTAGTATAAGAGGGGAAGATCGTTTTTTAATGATGCATTCACACTAGTCTCAACGTTTACATGAGCAACTATCATTGTCTGTTATGATATGTGAACATGATTAAATTTTCCTTAAGATCATAATTGCGTATGGAAGCAGAAATTGTGAAAAACGTTCTAGGGAGAGGCATACATAAATTTCATTTACAGGTAGGAGTTTGTATTGAAGACACTATGACAGTAGGATCTGTTAGTCAAGATCACTGTACAACCTTAATATGTGTATAATGTTTGTACTCTTGATGTATGTTGGTCGCGCGGTCTATTTGCCAGTATAACATGGGGATCGAGCATGGTTATGTGAGTGATAACCATGTTGCATGATGATGAACCATACCGTCATGTACGAGTGTGAGATGTTGGAAAACAGAGTCCACCCATGAAGCTAATGGGTGAAACGAGGTCCATCAATTATTGGATTAATTGACGAGTTAATTGGTCGTTGACTTTTATAATGGGACAAAAAAGCCCAATTGATTTATTGAGAAGCCCAACACATTGAGCCCATTATGGTGGGCCATTTTCTAGAACATTCTTTTATGTTCTTGCATATGCAAGAATAAGAAGAAAAAGAAAAAGAAAAAGAAAAAGAAAATGGAAAGAATGGATACGAAGAAGAAAAATATAAAAAGAAAAGTGAGTTATTTATTTTTCACTTCTTCCATTTTCTTTCTAGACCCACCAACGTCTCTCTCATCTCTCTCACTCAATCCTTGTTTGGTTTCAAACAAAAGTAAGAAAGTTTAGTCTTCTTAAATGGTCTCAATCCTTAGTTGACATTTAGACTGCATTTTATCGGTTGTTCTCGTCCATTAAAGCTGTGGTTCAACTATTCAGGCATACAACGATCCTAGACTTTCGTTGTACTAGCTGGAATCGAGGTTGGTACTTGATTTGATCTTAATTTCAGCTAATTATATGGTTTATTTGTATACCTTCAATTGTTAAATTAATTAATATATCCTATTATTATAAACTCTTTTAAAAAATAAATAATTAATAATTTTGGCCTACGAGTTAATTGAGCTTGTTATGCGAGCCTTAGACCAACTCCAACCCCACTTTAGTTTTGTGGAAAACACAAAACTTCCAACCCAACACCAATAAAATTGTTTTTTTTTTTTTTTGTGTTGCTCTTATTCTTTTTATAAAATACGTAATTAATTTTTTTAATAAATAATTAAGAAAAAAATTAATTTTATATTTAGTTTGTAAAATAATAATAATAATAATAATAAATATGATTTAGAAAGAATATTGAGAAAATGTTTTTTCATAGTTAAAAATAGAGTTAGAGGTTTGAGATATTTTTACTGAAGATGCTAAATTTTTATGAAAAATACTATAAAATAGAGTTTTTGATTGGAGATGGCCTTATACTCAGGATTTTCTTACCCTTTGCACCAATTAAGCCATTGGGACCCCACTAAATTTTAATAACTATTTATTGCCTTTTTTTTTTTTGTAATAATCGTGATAGTTAGATCAAATTTGGATGGTGGGGAGTCAAATGAACCATGGTTTGCTTGATCCTTTAGTGTTTGGGTTTTGAGTAGACTTGGTAGGAGTTGGTTGGATAATAATTTTCTACAAACATATAATTGTTGGAGTTTTTGCAATTTTTTTATTATAATTTATAATTTTGTGATTAATAATTAATTAATAATTTGTATAACTTTAACAAAGAAAAATTGTATATTAATAAAAAATATTGTATTTTAATAAGAAAAGTTGTATGAACTCCTACAACGAACTGATTGTAAAAAATTATTATCCGGAGTTGATTTGCTTCAATTTTGGGGTCAAATTAAAGTTTTTGGAGCACGAAATCTGCATATTCTAAAAAGGAGGAGATTTATTTCAATTTGTTGCAATTTTGGGGTTAAATTAGAGTTTTTTAAAGTGTAAAATATGCATGTTCTAAAAAGTTTTTCCATAAATTTTTTTATTTGGCGATACAATGTCAATAAATTGGCTCATTTGTACCAACTGATATGTCAAACATACATGGCACATTCTCCTTCAATTTCAAAATAATAGTCGTTTTACAAAAAAAGAAATTGTCTTAAAATAATAGTCTTTCTACAATTTCAAGAAATATTTTTTTTTTCAGTTATACCCTCCATAAATACATCATGACCCAAACAAAGATAAAAAAAATTATTTTCCAAAGTGAAATTAAACATATGGATCAATCGGATGATGAATGTCCATGGGTCCTTAGCATTTCTTTCTCTAAATTTGTATTCACTATTCCAAATATTCAAAAATAAAAAAAGTTAAATTATCTTAAAATTTAAATATTTCAAATATTTTTTTAATATGTGTGTCGAAATCTTTAATGATTAATTAATTGAAATGAAAGAGGTAATATTTGACTTGGGTTGCTCAATTATTAAACACTTGTATCCATGATTGAGAAGTGTTAAATTCAAAACATAAGATAGGTGACATATACACTATTTCAATAATTTATAAAATGTCTTCTTTGTGAGAACGTGACTTATAATATATATATATATATATATATATATATATATATATTTGTGTCAAACACTACACCTAAAATTAACAGAAATAACCTTGGCAAAAAAATAACAAACATAACAAGTATACTCTAATAGGTAAATAAAAACAAGAAAACAGTAAAAATATAATTGGTTTATTTGAATAAGCTAAGGAAAAATTTACTAATATTTAATTCCATTTAATCAAAAATTAATACCACCGATTAATACTCTGGAACAACAAAAGTGAAACCATGGGACCCACAAGAATCTACCACAAAAAAGGCCCCACCCTACATTCATAGTTATTGGCGGCTTGTACTCCGTTCGTAGCCCGGTTTATAGGAATGTGTTACGGTGTCTCCGTAATGTAGCTCGTCCTCTTACGAGAGAATGGACTATATTGTCAAGCACGGAATCCATTGGCCCCGCGTCTGACAAATCAATTTTTTTAAAAATTAAAATCTGACCGTTTGATCGTTTTGATTTAACGATCAAATTTATTTCAACAAAATTAAAATAAAATTATGTTTAGTGGAAAATTGAGTAGGTGTCCCGCGAGACTCTTAAAATAGTTCCGATGTTACGAATGAAAAAATTAAAAGGATAAAAACTGAAAACTTTAATAAAATAACAATAACGTTGAACAAACATTCCACGAAACGATTTCAAATACTGTAGATTATGAACAACCTTATGATTCACTCACAATAATGAAGGATGACGAAGGCATTAACCATTAAGTAGGGGACAACAATCCCATCCAACTTGGAGACTACACAAGCCTATGGGCAGTACGGCCAGGTTTAATGCCACCCGCAAATCACTTGGCAACCCAACACAGACGCCAACAGTAACACCAACAAGGTCTTCGAATTGGACTTTTATAAAACCCCCCGCAGACATATTATGCTTCATTTTAACCTCTATTTCTTGTATCACCATTACCAAAAAGAAAAGGGGAGGCAGTTTCCTCTTCATTGGACCTGCCCGCTTCCCTTTTAAACAATCAAAGTTGTCAGCTTTATTATAATTTAGATCCAAAACTTGTCATTTCATTTGCAGGGAATTCGGGCAGCCCTTGCCTAGCTTGTACATATTAGCATTTTTGTGTAAAGTTAGATTCTTTTAAGGGTTTCTTAGGTTGTTTTGTGGGTTTTAAGGATACCCAGATTGTGAATTGATCAAAAAAGGGTTGAAGATTGTTGGTTTGAAGTAAAGATTGGGGATTTTTAATGGGTTTTCTTGTTGATTCTCAGAAAGATGGTGGATTCGGTGTATTGGGTGGTTATGTTAGGGGTTTGATTAGGAGGAAACAGGTTGATTCTGCTCATGGAAAAGTTCATGTTCATGGTCATCCTCAATTGGCCAAGGAGTTGACTGTTCCTCACCTTATCGCAATTGGTACTTTAATTTTTTTGTGTGTGTGCATCAAAATTTCTATTGGAGAATTAATTTTGATTTGGGTTTTGGTTTTTAAATTTTTGGGTTGGTTCAGGGTTGCTTCTTGCTGATTGATTCATAGCTTCATGTTTCTGACTTGGTTTTGGAAGTTTGTGATGTTTATTGCATATTGAGGTTGTTATTTACTTGTTTTTTGTTGAAAGAAGATTGAGGAAATGAAAAGTGAACTTTGCCTTTTACAGCTTTGATTCGACTTTCTGTCAATCCAATATAGTGCTACAGAATCTGTATTGTTCTGTTAGTTTTCAGCTCTTTAGATGTCTATGAATGACACATAATTTGGAGTTTTGTGCAACTTGATTAGGTGTTGGATCAACAATTGGAGCTGGAGTTTATATTCTTGTTGGAACTGTTGCCAGAGAGCATGCTGGACCTGCTCTCGCTCTATCCTTTCTGATAGCTGGAATTGCTGCTGCCCTTTCAGCCTTTTGTTATGCAGAACTTGCAAGCCGTTGTCCATCAGCTGGCAGCGCATATCATTATTCCTATATATGTGTTGGAGAAGGGTAATTACTTGACAATTCTTGGAAAAAAGTGGTTTACTTGTGTTGTAATTTATTACAGTTGATGGTGGAGATTTTTAGTTATATTGGTTTAGTTATTTGATAAACGTTTGATCATTTCACATTATGTGGTTATTGATTCCTTTGTAGCTCTTTGATGTGCGTGTAAGAAATATTCTCCATGGCATTCAGTTATTTTTTTGTCTCTACTAAAGTTGCATATATTTACTTATAGAGTTAATATCAATGTGCAGTGTTGCTTGGTTGATTGGCTGGGCTCTAATATTGGAATACACAATTGGTGGATCTGCAGTTGCTCGTGGCATATCCCCCAATCTGGTGAATTTCTCCGGCACAAATTCTGAGTTTTGTTACTTAAAAGTTG
>CAODLS011417116.1:0-21570 GCA_948243855.1 Flueggea neowawraea | reverse complement strand
AAAATGCTTCTCTTTTGGGCCCATCAAATGAGCCCAATATCAAGAAAACAAATGCGTAAAAACGGCACGTGGATTTGAAAATGTAGGGGCAATCCCGTCAATTGACACATGCTTACTAAGAATGCAACCAAACAAACCGCCTGCTCTCCCTATAAATACAGCCTCTACGAAGAATTTTAGTTTCTACTCTATAATTCTGTATTGATCATGAAGTTTACGGCTAGATTAGTCGTTTGGTTGTACATAAAAACTTTTTTTAAGTGGTTGCCTAAAACTGTCGTACGTGCCTCTTCTCTCTATAATTCAGTGGTTGCCTTATCATATATATTGATCATGAAGCTTGTCACTGCAACTGAACAACAGTTATAATGGCCGCTGCTTGATTGCACAGAAAAAACTTTCGGCGGCTGCCTAAAACTGTCTTATGTGCCTCTATAATTCAGCGGTTGCCTTATTATATGAATTGACCACGAAGCTTGTGGCTATAGCAAGCGTTGTTTGGTAGCACAGTAAAACTTTCGGTGGTTGCCTAAAACTGTCTTATGTGCTTTTTCTCTCTATAATTCAATGGTTGCCTTATACAAACTGATCATGAAGCTTGGCCTTGCAACCGAATAATGGCTATAATAGTCGCTGTTCGGTTGCACCGAAAAACTTTTGTTGGTTGCGTAAAACTGTTTTATGTGCCTCTATGATTCAATGGTTACCTTGTGCAAATTGATCATGAAGCTTGCGACGATAGCAGTTGCTGTTCGGTTGCACACAAAAACTTTCGGTGGTTGCTTAAAATTGTCTGATGTGCCTGTTTTCTCTATAATTCAGTTGTTGCCTTAGATTGTGGCTTCTTGGTTAATGGCCCGTACTTGATGTACGAATGGAGCTGCCATGAATTAGCACTGTTGCTTGAAACATGTGGGAACTGAGATATTCTCATACTGGTGCCTTTTTTAGTCTAATCTATAAGCGAATTGTTCTCCTTCTCTAGCCTCATTTTATTAGTTGGTATTCGATTGCCACTTTTACAAACTGATAGAGAGGAGGCTCTTTCTCTTGTATCTGTTCAATAGATGCCTTGTTATTTGACAAAAAGGCAATGACTTGTTGTTTGATGGGTTTGACTTATGCTTAATGCGGGAACAAAGGTAAATTAGTACTAGTAATGGTTACGCATGAGGGGAACTGAAATAAACAAGTGCTAATGTTTCGTGGAGCCTATTAGACAGCAATCCCTACACTTTATGGCCAAGTTGCTCAACAACTTCTGGCTGGTGCCCATCTTCGAAGAAGATATCTGTTCTCTTTTCCTGCCCCTCTTTTATCATACATCCCTCTCTTCTTAATTGATGGTAACTAGTTTGGTGGGATAAGCTGCAAAAATTGTCTATGGTTTGCCCTCAATAGTCCAATGTTTGCCTTAATATCGTGTCAATAGAAATGATGGTGTTAAGCACAACAATGTCAGCTCTGTTTGATGTTTTCTTAATTTGTGCTGTGATTAATCATTGTACATAGACGTACGGTATTCGGGTTATAAGCCTAGTCAGTTATGCTTTGTTTAATTCAGTTAAGTAAAACAAGCTTGTGGCTTGCTGTTTAATTTGCTAATACGAGGGCTTAACATGCTATAAAATGGCGGGACAGCAATATAAATCCATATGTTGGAGCTTATTAGACAAGGGACCTTTATCTTGTTTATCCGTCTTCTCGTGCCTGTTTTATAGAGTGATCATGAAGAAGTTTAATCTTTTTTCTCATGTCCTTGCCCCTTTCAAAAGATGCTATATTATTAGACAAAGGTAGTGGCATAGCGTTCTCGCCTGGTTTATCATCAGCGTGTTTCTACAGGTAATCAGTAAGACATTTCCTCTTTCTCTTATTTCTCGTCCCATCTCATGTTATCCTCAATGGTTGCCTTGGGTGGGAGCTTCTTGTTTAATGGGCTAGTACATAGAATAATGTTTAACGCACCAAAGCAACTGGGATAGACTAGTACTTGTTAACGCACAAAGGGAATTTTGTTAAACAAGTATTTGGTGTAGCCTATTAAACAACAAAGCCCTTTTGTTTCATTATTAAGTTGCTTACTCAAATTGTTACTGCCTTTTTATTTGCCTATTTTATAGGCTACTTAATAAGTGAGTATCTCTCTTTTTCTGGTCCATCCTGTCATCTTACGTCCCTCTCAGTTGTTGCCTTAGATTGTGGCTTGTTTGTTTAGTGGTCTATGCTTAATGCATAGTTGAATTGCGATAAATTTGTATTGGGGCCTTCTCCCGTGTCGCGTTCCTCTTAAAAGTTTTCTTAGATGGTGGCTTTGTTAATATTGCTTAACACACTCGGTTTATTCTTTTGTTCTGTGTTTCATGGTTCTTAGTCTAACTGGTTTACGGGTTGATCAATATTAGTTGTCTTTGCCTTATTATGCTGTTATTAGATTTTTATGTAAATACAAAAAATTGGTGTCTTGTATGTTTGATGGGCTGAGGTAATACTTAACGAATTTTGTGGCCAAGTTGTTTTGTGTTTTTTAGACTGATTATGAGGAGATATGTTCTCTTTCTTTTGTCCTTGTTACCTCTCTCGGCCGGTGCCATGTTATTAGACATTGTCCTTAGTTGCTCAAACAAATTGTCCGCTTTTTAATCTGGTTCTCTCGGGGATGATATTTTTGTGTCTCATGTGCCTTTTCTCTTGATATTTCAGTGGTTGCTTTATTATTCTGTAAAAAGAGAAAGATGGTGTTAATCATAGTGTTAGCTCTGCTTGATGTTTTCTTCAGTTGTGCTGTGACTGAAAATTGTTCACTGATGTATAGTATTGTCCTCAACGCCTTTGAGTGCTGCAAAATATTATATGGCTTATGAAGTATTACAAAAGCCTTCTGTTGGAAATGTTTTGATTTCAACAGTTTCTGATGTTTACAGGTAGAAAAAGGATTGTTGACAAGACCAACATAAAAATATCTGTAAGTAGCACCAAATTACTCGGCGTTTCAATGTGAATTATTTTTTTTTCCAGTGGTATCTAAGTTCACATCTGTATATCCTATTCGTCAATGAAGATCCATCTATAGACTGAGCAATAAGGGAATTGTTCTCTGGCCACTTGCATTCACTAGTTGTGTTTAATAGGCTATGCTGGTGTGGGTTGTGATAGTGCTTGTCCCTCATTCCCTATTTTGGGTCCTTGCCTTCTCAATAGTTTTCTAATTATTCTGAGAATAAAACGATGGTGGCTTGGGCCAAGTGATAGTAGACTATGAGGCATTATTTCGTGGCCTTCGCTTTGCTCGGGAGATGAATGTTCAACATCTGGTTATTCATAATAGGGTCAAATACAGTAAGTGATAATTACACGGTTTATCAATAAAACTTTACAATATTTATTCCCTACAGTCTGCTTTTGTTTATTAAAGAAATACTTTGCAATATTTCATCCGCACGCTCGTTACTTTTCAGATTCATGGATTGATTATTTATTCCATACGGGCATAAGTATTTCGTATGGACATGATATATTGTTTATATGTTATTTCTTGTTTGTATATTGTTTGAACGTCGTTATATATTGTTGATATTTTATTTATATGTTCAAAATAAATATTTTATTTATATGTTCAAAATAATAGATAAATAAATCTGTTTTTTTATATGTTGTTGATTTGTTGTTGACACTTAGTTTATATGTTATTTTCAATACATCTACAACATATTAATATCATATAAACAAGATATATGTAGTAGATTTATTGTTTATATATTGTATATGTGTTGTTTACATTTTAAAAATAATATCTAATTAAATTTGTAATTTATATGTTGTCGATTTGTTGTTTAGATATTGTTATATGTTATTGACATCTTGTATATTTATTGTTTTCAACATAGAAACAACATATCAATAATATATAAACAACATTGAAGTTTTAAAACAAGAAACAAAATATAAACAAGTTTTAAACAAGTTTGAAAAAATGAACAGATTTTAAACAAAATTTTGGACAAGTTTTAAACAAGAAGCAACATATAAATAAGTTTTAAACAAGTCTAAAAAATGAACAGATTTTAAATAAATTATAAATAAATTTTAAGGGTATACGTTAAAATGTAATTTATAAAATTTAGGTCTTAGCGAGCAAATTTTGAATTTTCTGCCAAAATATTAAAAGTGGGCTTAATGAATCTGTAATATGTTAAGAGCCATTTTCAGATTCACAGCACTTACATTAACATGTTACGGATCCTCTGGGTCTATTTTCAATATTTTGACAGAAAAGAGAAAATTATACCTGTTATAGTCCCAAATTTTATAAATTACATTTTTATTTTCTCAAATTACATCTTTACGGTATCTTTTAAAACTTGTTTATATATTGTTTCTTATTTAAAACTTGTTTATATGACTTGTTTAAAACTTGATTAAAATTTATTTTTTTTAGATTTGTTTAAAACTTGTTTGTATGTTGTTTATATGTTATTTTCTGTTTTAAAACTTGAATATTATTTATATATTGAAAAAAATCTAAAGAAGTTATGAATAACATATAAACAATATATAAACAACAAATCAACAACATATAAATTATAAATTTATTTATATATTATTTTCAACATGTAAATAACATATATATAATATTATAAACAACAAAATAACAACATATATCTTGTTTATATGAAAATTAATATATTGTTTATATATTGAAAACAATATATAAACAAAGTAGCAACAACAAATCAACAAAATATAAAAATTTCAATTTATTTATTTATTGTTTTGAACATATAAAATACATATAAACAACATATCAGTAAAATATAACGACATTCAAATAATATATAAACAAAAAAAGACATATAAACAATATACCAATAACATATAAACAAAATAGCTTGTTCGTACGGAATATCATGTCCGTACAAAATAAAAATATTTGTCTGTGAATTTGAAAAATGACGCAAGTACAAACAAAATATTGAAAAGTGAATATGTAATAAGCAAAAGTAGGTCATGCAGAATAAATATTGCAAAGTTTTACTGGTGAACTGCATAATTACCACATATGTTAATCTGGACTCCGTGAATCTGAAAATGGCTCATACAGTTATACGTGACCTAAATATAGAATTTATCACTATGCATGTTTTTGTTTCAAAAATTTAACCAAAAAAATAAAAAACTCGAGCGAGTATCAAGAACTCTTTAAATTACAACTGCACAATACTAAAAACAGAAACAAAGCAATCAAAACATATCATAAACTCACAATTATTTAGTTTTAATATACTTTCAAAACAGATCGAAAATTTCAAACAAATAACAACCAATCAAAAACAAACCTACGTTATATAAAATCATGTTAATTATTCGTTTGTTTAAGGCACAAAATTTGCAGACTAGGTAGGAAACTCGTCTTACGCAAACATTGTGACCCTGAAGCTTAAGGGATGTAAGTATTGTACTGCGTTGCCACCGCTTGGGCAGTTGTCAATTCTGGAAAACCTTTCAGTTGAAGATTTTGATGTGGTGGAGGAAGCAGGTGATGAGTTTTACGGGAGTTGCAGTTAGTTCACGAGGAAGCCATTCAGGTACCTCAAAACTTTGAAGTTTCCAGGATGCGGCAATGGCAGGAGTGGATTATTTGCCAGGAAAATGATCCATTCAAATGCGGTTGGTTCGACAAGTTGGAGAAGCTAAAAATCTCGAATTGTTCGGAACTGAAATCCATCTTAAAGTGTGGTCTAAACCACAAGACTTTCAAATCTCTCAGCAACGTGAAAGTTGAAGGGTGTCCCAACCTAAAGACTTCTAACCTTATAGCCATTTGAAATTTCAGAGAATTGACTATATATAGTGACAAGAAGTGGAGCTGGAGATTGAATTATTTAAGAATGCCAGCAGTCTCAAAATCCAGAGGCATGGTTATTCACGAGCCGAAACTTTCCATAGCAGTAGACGAACGATGGAGGAGCTGGAAGAAATGCGGATTCTGTTCAACACTTTGGAAGATATTAAGATCAGTGACATTTACCAAGTTGAATGTGTCCCATTAGAGGTGTTTCCCAAAGTTGAAGAGTCTTTACATTGCAGATTGTTACAAGCTAAAATTCCTCTCTGCATCTGATGAACCTCTTCAGCAGCCATTGATGTCTCTTGCTTCTATGAAGATCATAGACTGTTACGGTTAGAACATTTTTCGAAAGAAGGAATCCCAGCGCCTAATTTGATCCAGCTTCACTTGTATGGATGCTCAAACTTGAAGTGTCTACGTCAGTGCGGGCATCAAGTCCTTCCGTCGCTTTCCCATTTGAAGATCAATTACTGTCCAGAGCTTGAATCCTTCCCGGAAGGAGGTTTTCCTGCAAATTTACAGTCACTTGAAATGAAGGGAAGCGATAGAATCATAGAAGTACAATGGGGTCTGCAAAATCTTGATGCTTCTTTCACACTTGAGTCTTCCTCGCTACGAATGAGATGACTTGGATTCTTTTCCAGAGCAGTCTCTGCTACCATTCACCCTCAGCTCTTTTACGATCGGTTGTTTTGAAAATCTGACATTCATAAACTTCCATGGCCTTCAGCACCTCTCCTATCTCGCCGAATTGATGCCATCGTGAATCTCAAATGCTTACCGACCTTCTTCCATTTTTGTTCTGAAGATTTGGGGTTGTCCCTTAATGATAGAAAGATGTCAACGTGAGAAAGTAGAAGATTGGCCAAACATTTGTAGCATATCCAGGATAGAGATTGATAGTAAAACAATCTGAAGGTTTATTTATCCAGTCGTTCAACACCAACATTGCATCCTTTCTTTTCCCTTCTAAATTTTAGCTTTCAATGTTCATCTGGGAAATCATGTATTCACCTTGAATTATTATTTGTATTTAGATTTGGATTTGCCTTTTCAGACTCAGGAAGTCATTAATTTCGAGCAGGACTGTGATTCTTTCAGCTAAAACAATTCTAGGAATTAAAATTGTTTTCTGCAAAATAAAACTCCTAGTGCTAAACGAACTATGAGATGATGTCATATTCTTGACATAACCAAATCAAAACCCACTTAGGACAATATCTGCCTTCATGAAAGCTATAAATACAACACTCTTCGACACAATTTTTCATCAGGAAACTTATAGCTTTACACCAGCCACCTTTCTTATTCTTAGTTTGATTTCAACAATTCTTGTTTGTTCCAGTAATCTATGATCATGGCATTCAACAGAGTTAGTATGGTTTCAGTAATTCTGGGCTTCTTGTTGCTTGTCCACACCTCTAATGCCAACATATTTAAGCTCTGCCAGTTTGATGCAATATATCAACTTGGAGACTCCATATTCGACACAGACAACTTGATGAAGACCCTTCTTCTCTCTTCGCACGACCTCCCTATGGCGAAACCTATTTCAACCGTTGCACTGGTCGATGCTCTAATGGCTTGTTAGGGATTGATTTTATTGGTAAGCAAGCACATTTTCTTTATTCTATTTTCTCTGGTTAATTTCTTGCAATCTTGATTGATCTTTATATTCGACAATGCTTTCATTGGTGAATAATGTCACAACCAGAATTGTCTAGGCCAAATTTGGCTAAGTCATTGGCGAGAATTCTCTGAAATATTGAGGAACCTACCTAGACAATGAGGTGTGCCACGGAATTCTCTAGAAGGCGCTGGAGTATTGAGAAAAATTGGCTAAGTGTGGAGATCCGCCCAGCCATGACTAGCCTTGTCCAGAAAGTTTAGCAACTTGATCAAGCTTGGTGTGTTTCTAGAAACTTCCGCAAGGTGTGTGCCTTCTCCACACAAATCAGCTTGACTCTACACACTTCTACACTTGCTCATCAACTTGATCATTCTAGATACTTTGTAAATATAGACTTGGATAGAAAACTCTAGATGAATTCATTGTAGCCACACATTAAGAAGGTGTATTGCCTATATAAAGGCGACCCCTCTCATTTGTAAAGCAAGCTTGGATAATTGTACAAAGCCTTCATTTTAGCAACTCTAAAACTCTCAAGACCCATTCTCTACCACGTTAAATCTCTCATTGCCTTAGTTGCTCATCCTACTTCATTCAAACCAACACCAAAACTTACTTAGTTCTATTTGTGCCAGTGAAATAGACTAAGTGTCGCGCGCATTGCGTAGCACAAAGGCTAAGTGCGTGACAGGTGGTATCAAAGCAACGTTCCAATCCTTGGGACCTCTGATTTTGGTTGAGCAAATGGCAAGCAAGGAGATCGTTGTTGCTGCCAACGTCAAGGAGCAACACACCGAACAGGTTCGTAGGCGCGAGGAGCAACGCGTCCAACCTAAACGGGGTAAGTCCAAGGCTCTAACAAGGGAAACATTGGAGTCTCGAGTTGCTGACCTCGAAAGGAGTTTGGACAATGTCACAACGACCATTGGTGAGCTACGAACCAAGTGTACAACTTCATCCACGAGAACGTGGAGATCACTAAGTCTGCCAAGTCGATGATCGAAGACCTTAGCAGCGCCTTTAGGGGAGAACAACACTCCCTAACTCTCAACGACCTACACAAAAATCTTCTAGATGAGATGCAAGAGTTTTGTAGGGAGAGGAACACCATCCGTTGAGGCAATCCACTCTCAACTAGTATGGCGACCGCAAACACGTGTGCCCCGCAATGCTTGAAAGTTCCTAAGCCAGCCATGTACAATGACACAAGAAATGCCACTACGGTGGAGAACTTCATCTTTGGCCTTGAAAAATATTTCGAAGCCATAGGAGTTACTGATGACTTCACTAGAATCAACAACGCAGCTATGGCGAGCTTCGCCAGAAATTTGTGCCTCATAATGCCAATGATGAGGTGTTACGCAAGCTAAGATGGTTGAGGCAAACTGGAAGCATCGCTGACTATATCAAGGAATTCACCACTCTTATGTTTGAGATTTCAGACATATCCGACGATCAACTCTTCTTTGATTTCAAATATGGGTTGAAAGATTGGGTAAAGCTGGAGCTAGATTGATGTGGTGTGAAAACCTTTGACGAAGCCATTGTCGCGGTGGAAAGTCTTAAGGATTATGTTGCCCAAGACAAAAGCAAGAAAACCAACTCTAGCAAGAGTGAGGAAGCGCCGAAGAAGGATTTCAAGAAAGGCAAAAAAACTACCCATAAAAAATCCTCTGGCGGTGGCTCGAAGCAAGACAAAAGACCCTTTTCAATAGTAAATATGCCTATAAACTGCCCATTTCTTGCTTCATCTGTGGTAGTCCACATTGGGCGAAACACAGTTTGAAACAGAAGGCAGTGAATGCCATTGTGGTGATGCTCAACAAGGAGCAACCCGAAGAAGAACCTGAAGCGGGTATGTGTTCCTTGCAAAACTTAGGGTCACTCTCCAAACTCCTCCCTCCAACCTATATCAAGGAAGGAAACTTATTGTACTTTGATTCCTCCATTAAAGGTAAATCAATGTGTGTGTTGCTAGACACAGGTGCCACACACAATTTTATCGACCCCCAATAGGCAAAACGCCTTGGTTTGAAGCTGATTGAGGGTGTTGGCACCATCAAGGCTGTAAGCTTAGAGGAAAAACCCACATATGGCATGACACAAGGCATCAAGGTGCAAATTGGAGATTGACAAAGTACACTAGACTTTACCGTTGTGCCTATGGATGATTTCAAAGTCATATTTGGTCTAACATTCTTCTACAAGGCCTTCATCATTTTGGTCCCTTCCACAGGCTCCCTCTTAATTCTAGAAGGATCGAGAATTCGCTTAATCCCATTAAAGAGCATGGCCAAATCAAAGGCTGCTTTGATTTTCGCCTTACAATTTAAGCGGGGTCTAAAGGATGGTGAATCCTATGTTGCAACAATGAGATAGCTCAACAAGGACCAAGATGCCATGCAATATGATTTTCCACAATCTATTGAAGCTGTCCTTGATGAGTACAAGAACGTGATTCCACTCGAGTTGCCGAAGAAGTTACCACCGAAGTGAGATGTAGATCACTACATTGAGCTTGAGCTTGGTGCCAAGCCTTCTGCCATGGCACCCTATTGAATGGCACATTTGGAGCTTGATGAATTGAAAAAGAAACTCCAAGACTTACTTGACTCGGGCTTTATTCAACCATCGAAGGCACCATATGGAGCACCAGTCCTTTTCCAAAAGAAGAAGGATGGATCGTTGAGAATGTGCATTGACTATCGAGTGTTGAACAAGATCACTATCAAGAACAAGTATCCAATTCCTTTGATAGCTGCCTTGTTTGATCAATTGGGGAAGGCTCGATATTTCTCAAAGCTGGACTTACGGTCTGGTTCCTACCAAGTCCGCATAGCGTCTGTTGACATGCTGAATACGGCATGTGTTATGCGCTATGGAGCTTTTGAATTCTTGGTCATGCCCTTCGGACTCACCAATGCACCTGCCATCTTTTGCACACTCATGAACAAGGTACTTCACCCTTTTCTTGACAAGTTCATGGTTGTTTACTTGGATGACATCGTGGTGTAACGTGCATCACCTATGAGAAGTCTTCCAAGTGCTCCGCTAACATGAGTTGTATGTTAAGTAGGAGAAATGCTCTTTCTTCAAACTAAAGGTGGACTTCCTAGGACATGGAATCAAGGATGGCAAATTGATGATGGATCTGGCGAAGGTGAAAGCCATCCAAGAATGGCAACCTCCAACGAAAGTTCCAAAATTGTGACCCTTCCTTTGGCTGGTAAACTACTATGGGTGCTTCATCAAAGGCTATTCAGCCATTGTCGTGCCATTGATGTACTTGCTTAAGAAAAACAAGGCATGGAAATGGAGCGAAGAATGCCAAATGGCCTTCGAAGCCTTGAAACAAGCGGTGTTCGAAGAACCAATCATGTTGTTGCCCGACTATAGTAAACCATTCGAGGTGCACACGGACGCTTCGGACTATGCCATTGAAGGCCTCCTTATCCAAGATAAGCACCCTATTGCCTATGAAAGTCACAATCTTAACGACACAGAGAGGTGATACACGGTCCAAGAGAAGGAGATGACTATTGTCATCCATTGCTTGCGCACGTGGAGACAATACTTGCTTGGGAGTAAGTTCACTATGTTGACTAATAACGTGGCTACTAGTTACTTCCAGACTCAAAAGAATTTGAATCCTAAGCAAGCTTGTTGGCAAGATTTTTTGGCCGAGTTCGACTACAAGCTCAAATACAAGGCAAGTAAAGCTAATGTTGTGGCTGATGCGCTAAGCAGGAAAATAGAGTTGGCTTCCATTGCCGCTAGCACAACCAAAAACGACCTCCTTGAGCAAATCAAAAAAGGTACCATCAAGATAGCTTGGCAAAGAATCTTATTAAACTAGCTACTGAGGGGAAAACACGCCAATTTTGGGAGAAAGGCCGCCTTCTCTTCACTGTTGACAATCGGGTCTATGTGCCAAAGTAGGGAAATTTACGGTGAGAAATCCTTAAGGAATATCATGATTCCTTGTGGGCTGGACAGCCAGGTATGACTAGAACACTATCTTTTGTCCAGCAAAATCGTTATTGGCCGCAACTCAAGGAGGATGTGAAAACATATGTGCAGATTTGTCTTGTGTGTCAATAAGACAAGATTGAGCAACAACAACCTGCTGGCCTTCTTGAGCAACTTCCCATAGCCGAAAGGCCTTGAAAGAGTGTCTCGATGGACTTTATAGTTGCTTTTCCAAAATCTGAATGGTTCTGAAGCATTATGGTGATAGTGGACAGATTTAGCAAATATGCTACGTTTATCTCGGCCCCAACAGATTGTAAAGTCGACGAGGCTACTCACCTTTTCTTTAAGAATGTGGTGAAGCTTTGGGGCTTGCCGAGGAGTATCATTAGCTACCGAGACCCTTGATTCACAAGCAAATTTTGGCATGAGTTGTTCAAGGTGCTTGACACAGATCTAAACTTTTCGACTAGCTTCCATCACAAAATGACGACCAAATCAAAAGAATCAATGCATTGCTGGAAATTTACTTGAGGCACTAAGTTAGTGCCCGCTAAAGAGATTGGGCAAAGTTGCTTAATGAATGTGGCCCAATTCTTGTATAACCTTCAAAGGAACGAGTCGACCAACAAAAGTCCTTTCGAGATCATCATGGGATATCAGTCGTTAACTCCCAATGCCATTGCTGCCACCTATAAAAGAGCCAACCCTTCAGCGTATAAGTACACGAGGGAGTGGCACGAAGAGGTAGACATCACGAGGGCATGTCTCGACAAAACAGCAAAAAATGGGCCGATGTGAAAAAGGCGACAAAAGAGTATAGTGCTAGAGACTTGGTGATGGTCAAGCTCTTGCCAAATTAGTTCAAGTATTTGCGCCAAGTGCGCAAAGGTTTGGTGAGGATTTATGAAGGTCCATTCCCAATCATTAAACGCGTCGATGTTGCTGCCTGCCAGGTACAACTCCCCTCCAAGCTCAAAATTCACAACGTAGTCCACGTGAGTATGCTTAAGCCATACCATGAAGACAACAAAGACCCCAGCCATGGCAAATCAAAGCAGGCTCCAATAGCCGTTGTCACCGAGTTCGACAAGGCAGTGGAGTGCATCCTTGCGGACCGCGTGATAAGGAGATGTGGTGTTCCCAACTACACGAAGTACTTGGTGGAGTGGAAAAATTTGCCCGATAATGAGGCTTCATGGGAACACGAAGATTTGGTATGGAAATTCCTCGAACACATCAAAAATTTCAAGGTTCAAGTCGTGACAAGGACGTCACGAGATTGAGTGGGGGAGGGTGTCACAACCAGAATTGTCTAGGCCAAATTTGGCTAAGTCATTGGTGAGAATTCTCCGGAATATTGCTGAACCTGCCTAGACAATGAGGTGTGCCACGAAATTCTCTAGAAGGCATTGGAGTGTTGCGGGAAATTGGCTAGAAACTTCTGTAAGGTGTGTGCATTCTCCACACAAATCAGCCTGACTCTACACACTTCTACACTTGCTCATCAACTTGATCATTCTAGATACTTTGTAAATATAGACTTGGATAGAAAACTCTAGATGAATTCATTGTAGCCACACATTGAGGAGATGCATTGCCTATATAAAAGCCATCCCTCTCATTTGTAAAGCTAGCTTGGACAATTGTACAAAGTCTTCATTTCAGCAACTCTAAAGCTCTCAAGACCCACTCTATACCACATTAAACCTCTCATTGCCTTAGTTACTCATCCTACTTCACTTAAACCAACATCAAGGCTTACTTAGTTTTATTTGTGTCAGCAAAATAGACTAAGTGTTGCGCGTATTGTCTAGGATCAAAGGCTAAGTGTGTGACAGTAAGCTTGTTCTTTTGTGTTGCATACTGTTAGATCAACTAATATTCCTCTTCTTGATGCGTACTTGAATCCGAATGGAACATTCAATGGCGGCCACGACATTAATTTCGCGGTTGCAGGTACAACAACTTTGCCTGCAAACGTTCTAGCACAAAGAAGGATTTTTTTCTCCAACTACAAATAGTTCGTTGAGCACACAACTCGACTGGATGTCGGCTTATTTCAACAAGAGGTGTTATAATGGCACATATGATTAGAACAAGCACATTCGCATATACTTCTATATAATTATATCAACATTATTGGTCAAGAGTTTTCTATAACTAATTTTATTTACTTTGTAATTGTTTTTTATAGATTGTGAAGAGAAAATTAAGTCATCTCTTTTCATGGTTGGAGAGATTGGAGGCAATGACTATAACTATGCATTTTTCCAAGGCAAAACTATTGAGGAAGTTATGTCTAGTTCCTGATGTTGTCCAAGCTATAAAGCATACTGTTGAGGTATGTTTTCAATTTATAGTCAAACACTTTATGCTCTTATCCTTCCTTTTTTTTTGAATTCTAAAAGAATTATTTTTATGTTGTTTGCAGAAAGTAAATGGTTTTGGAGGTAGAAAGATAATTGTTCCTGGAAATTTTCCAATTGGTTGTTTACCAATCTATCTTACCAGGTTCCACAACAATGATACAAGTTCTTATGATGAATTACATTGCTTCAAAGGATTGAACAATTTCTCCATGTACCATAATGAAAAGCTCTAAGCAGCCATACAAGAATTGAAGATAAGTCACCCCAATGCCACCATTGTATATGGAGACTACTATAATTAGGTCTTGCGCAATGCTCCAAGATTGGGTAAGTCTCTTTGTTTTTTTATTCAAACATTAAGCACTTGTTACATTAGAATTTGAACCCATGTCCTCTAGCCTCAAGTGGCAAGCCTCTTTATTTTTGGTTTTTAATACCTATAATTAAGCCTCTTCTTGTGTTATACCATTGTAATTTTGTTTTATTTATGCAGGTTTTGATAGAAACTCAACTCAAAAGCCTTATTGTGGAAGTGGAGGTGATTATAACTTCAGTCTTGTGAAGCTATGTGGAGTTTCGGATGTCCCTATTTGTCCTGATCCGAACAAATACATAAGTTGGGATGGGATACATTCGACTTAAAGAGCCTACTTTTTCATGGCAGGATGACCCATTCGTCATATTTTCCCACAACTTGAGTGTTTTGCAAGACACGATGCAACTCAATTTTATTAGGCCTCATCTTTAACTTTCTTGTTTTTGTGGTTAGGAAGTCTTCTTTACATCAATTGTAATTCTGTTTTTTTCCAGTTAGAGAGAGTGTTTATTATTTGTTAAGTTCAAAAGATTTGCGCCTTTCTCCGTCAAACTAGCAATTGTTTCATTTCAAGTATTTTCTTTACATATTTATTTCGCACAACTTTCAATTGTGTGTGATTATCAAGATATTCTTCCTAATACGATAGTTGCACTATAAGAAACGACCAGCATCTACATTGAGAAAAGACCTATGTTTCACTATAACATAACGAACAATGGATCATCTAGTTTTAACTGCCAATCTTTTACTAAGAACCCTCTCCATTATTGTTTGGAAAAATAATTTCTGAGTCCCTCAGGTATATTTTAATTAGTAAGTCAGTTCTCATATTTTTTGGACTTAGCATACACATCTTTCAAAATTGTTTTTAACTGACGGACTTGACAGAAATTAAACTTTACGAAATTACCCTCCATTAAAATCAAAACCCACACCCATTCCAATCAGATTTCTCTCTTTCTTCTCCCTCTTTCTTCTTTCTCTTCCTTTCTCTCTCATCACATCCTTTTCTCCCTTTTTCTTTTCCTCTCTCACCTCATTTCAGATCTAAACCAAATTTTAATTTTTCCTCACCCGTTCCTCTCTCACCATATTTCAGATAAAAAACCACACAGTTTCCAATTGTTGTTGCTTCGAATCCGCAACATGAATGAAATGGATGAACAAACACTTTGAATCGCCTTTTGTCTTGCAAGAAAATGAAAATGAGGTCGGTTGGTCCTCGAGGTACTCTTCGATGCTCAAGTTAGTGTTTAACTCGATAGAGTTTTAACTATAAAGTATGGATTTAGAGAATATATCTCTGAAATATCGTGGATGCTCTTATTTATAGAAGAAATATGATGGCATTAGTGTAATTTCTGTCAATATTCTTTAAAAAGGGCCTCCTTTGTGGGCTTCCGAATTTATTTATTGAGTTGGGCCAGCCCCATTTCACTCCTAGTCTCTCTCGTCTTAGCTCTACTCCTTTGTTTGAAGTTTGAAGGTTTGATTTTTTTATTGTTTTCTTATTTTATTTTTTCATAACTAAACTTTTTTTTTCAATTATATTATTCAACTGAATTGTTTGTGTGATTTTTGTCAATGAAGGTTTAATAGGTGAGCTTGAATTGCTGCTAGATGAATTCGTAAAAAACGTAGGATTTAGAAAGTAGCATAAAGAAGGGAATTGGGGAGGCGATCAAAGTGGTCGATGGGGAGAATCATTGGGTCGGGTTCGGGGTGGATCCGAGAAGTCGTATATGAGTGCATAGTTGAAGAATAGAAACAAAAATGGAGTGAAGCGAAGAGAGATCGAATAAGAGAGGAGAAGATAAGGAGATGTGAAAGAAAAGAAGAGAGAAGATATTGGCGTCAGTGGCAGTGATGATTTTGGGAGCATACCTGAATCATTTTACACCAATGGAGGGTTGAAATTGAGGGTTGTGTGGACAATTAGCTCATTGCGTTTTAGATTTGTTGAATGAGAGCCAGGTTCCAGTTGTTTGCAGTTGAATTTTTTCTTTCAATTGAGTTTTTGTTTAATTATATAGTTTCAAATTGTTTTCCAAATCAGAGCTGAGTTTTTGTTCGGTGGTTTTTGTTTCCCACTGAGGGTTGTTTCCAGTTGCATATTCAATCCAGAATTCAATGCTTATATTAGAGTTTAATTGATATGAGATTGAATCTCCAAGAGAATTTTTTGTTTTGTGTAAATTTATTGTTGATGTGGATATCATTGATTTATTGCAAATAATCTATTTTTTGTTAATGATGTGGGTTTTTCTTTTTGGAATGAATTGAACTCAATACAGATTTATTAGCTGGAATTGAACCCAAATGCAATTTTTCTGGAAGTGATCTATGAAGAACTCAAGAACATGTGTTTAAATATACACTTAAGAGTATTTTTGCCTTTAAAATTTTATTTAAAATAAAGTAGACGACACGTCAATAATTTATTAACAACTCAATAATAGATCACTAACATAGAGACTTAAATGCAACCTAATTTTAAACCTCAATAATATATTTGTAACAATTTAAAAACGCGAAAACTGATCTGCTATTTAGAACAAATCTCAAGAACTCAGAAATTAATTTCCTTTATTGTTTATCTAACGATTATTTAGCTTAAACAGCCAATCGTTTCGAATGATCCGTCGTCTTTGCTACAAGCAACCAGAAATTACCCAAACTCCTGAAAACACTTCTGACGTATAAGAACAAACCGAAACAACACGTTTTGATTCAATATAAACGCCACTCCCGAGAATTCAATTTTCAATAGAACCGAAACACTTCTGACACTCAAGACCAAACCGAAAACTACAAGTTTTGATTCAATATAAACGCCACTCCTGAGAATTCAATTTTCAATAGAACCAAAAATACCACAAAAAAACTTGTAGCCTAGCTGATATTAGCGGCTCACCTGGAACCTGAAGTCCCGAATTCATAACTTACCAATAGCGGCTTGCCTGGAACTCTGATGTGCCGGATTCACAAACTCGCCAGGTTTGGGAAAGTTCAGGTAGCTAGGATTAAATCTTCATCAAAAAGAGAAAAAAATGTTTGACATCCCAGGATTTGTAATTTCCATTTTTCTGCGCCTCCTTCAAATATGTCATATACACGTATCCCCTTTGCATTCCAGAAACATTCAAGAAAAGAAAGGCACAGCTATCCTAAATATAGAACAAAAACTGAAGGCAAACTTCATTTCTGACATTTGGTTCATGAAACTGAGATCTGCACACAAACCGCATAGATCCTAGGTAATCTAATCATGGCTGACATCACATATTGAAACTAGCTCTACTGTTACAACAAACCACCACCACCAAATCACCAAGAGAAGATGACCTTTCCAACTATTTGTTTTGCCTGGGGCATTGCAATCTGACCTTTCCAACTTAACCAACTGTATCGCCAACGCTAACACGCTTCCGACTTGAAGTTATCTTGCGATTATCTCTATGGGACTAAAGCTGTACATAGAACCGATAACGATACAACCATGCTGTACGTGAGAACTACCGACAGACCACCATTCTCTTTGACACCTCATGAGTGATGCACCTTT
Organism: Flueggea neowawraea; assembly: GCA_948243855.1. NCBI lineage: Eukaryota > Viridiplantae > Streptophyta > Magnoliopsida > Malpighiales > Phyllanthaceae > Flueggea > Flueggea neowawraea. The sequence continues at coordinate 3,867 of CAODLS011417116.1, read as the reverse complement.
AGCAATGCTTGATAAAACATGTCGATGAAATGGTCATCCTAATGGAAGGACGTGTAAGTTAATTGAGAAAACTTTCTCAAGAGAAAAGAAATGGAAAAGAAAACAAATATATTAATAATTAAATGAATTCATGAAAACATCTAGAGCACAATTCATCCATCAAGATCATAAGACCTTTGATTAAAGCTACTAAAGGATCTCCAATGCTCTTTTCAAATTGACAATTAAACAGTTGATTACTAAAATTCAACTCCAACTTACTCTTTGTTTCACTCTTTATCTCCAAAAATAAAAAGTGAATTTCATTACCTAGAAACAGATAGTCCAAATGACTCTATTTTGTATGTTATTAATAAAATTCATATATTTTATTTTCTCTTTCTTCACTCTCTTTTAATTATTCATTTATCTCTTCCAATCACCATTTATTTTATTTATCATTATATGTTAAAAAGTAAAATTGGAGTTAAACAAAAATTTCACTATTTATATTTAAAAATTATTGATTATACCCTCTATTTATACACAAACTATAAAGAGCACCATTGAAGATGCTCTCAAGTACCTGCTCTACAGTCAATTAATGTAAGCTTTCCTATATCTAAGGAAGAAAATGATTTGAACCATCTTTTCAGATTTAGTAAGCAATAATACACTTGAATACTACATATTATTTGTACTGAAAGAAAATCTTTATCCGAAACCACCCTTAAACAATTCTTTACACAAGCTAGTATTTGAAATGCATTACCATTTCAAAAACAATGACCTCCAGGCATCATCAAATTGCCATTTCTAATTATTGAGAATATAAAATCTAACCAAATAAAATAGGCATATTCTTACTTCAAACCAAACAAATTGAACTTTTGATGATTTGGTTTGGAAATTATTTGTGTTTGGTCTCCACATGCTTGTGATATATGATCAAAAGCTAATAAAAACCAAAAATTAGTTATATAGTAACAACATAAGTCAATCTCGATGCCAAAAAGAAAAGCTGATCCACACATAAAGATGTGATGCGGTGAAAGTATGAAAAATTGTGAAATCCAAGAAGGTAGCAAATTGTAACATGGGGTGATAAGATGAAAAGATACACTCAAAGTACCTGAACAAGTGTTACTAATGCATCCCGTACTTTGTCTCTGTTGATAATAGGCACAGTACCAGTATTAGTGGAAGGTGTCAGCGAAGGTGGTGGAGTGGGAGGCGGAAAAGGTTGAAGCAGTGGGGTGCCATAGGGTCGTTGCAGATTTATGGGTGGATTAAGAACAGCGGCAGTAGGCAAAGGTGAAGAAATGGGTAGCACCATTGATGTCGATGTAGCTGCAGGGGGTGTAAAAAATGAAGATGGCTTCACAAGATTAGTGACACGATTGCTACTGCTGATTAAATCAGGCTCATGGATGGCTTTTGAAGTAGGCAAGGATGAGAGAGGAAGAGATGGTACTTGTGGAGTTGATGGAGGGGCAGCAGCAACACCAGGTGTGTGGGAAGCCAATGGAACACTAGCAGAAGGATGGTATGGTTGTCGTGAATTTGCTACACCAGGAGCACTGCTGACATTTGGAGCAGCCTGCACAATGGCATTGAAGGGCATTGAAGGGCATATCAGAACCAAAACATGTCAGAATAAGATAAGCCAAGAAAACCATAAGTGCAAGTATGTGACGAGTTGCTACTTCTCGTGAGAACAATGCTTTACAGATAAATCCATTTTTTCAAAGCAAAAACAAGAACGAAAAATAAAAGGTACAAAGTATCTCATCCCCCAAATAACTAACTCAGTTCCCAATGCTAGAAATTAATGACCCAAATGCACAAGAATAATTCAAACCACACTTTTTATCTTTAAGATGAGACTACTTCTTTGCACAGAAGAACAAAAGAAAGTTCAATTTTTTTCAAAGTAACAGAAAAAGAACTGAACCAAACAAATTGAGTCATGAATGACATCATAAGCATAAACTGGAGACTCAAATCCAACACACAGCAGATATCAAACAAAAGGATGTATATAGAGGTGAGGATAAACTGGAGGCACATACATTAAAGAAGTTTTCAAATGAAGACTCTTCAGTACCACCAGTGGCAACAGTGGCAGTGGATGTTGGCTCCAGAGGGCCTTCAATCACTGACATACTTGGAACTGCTTCAAGCTCTTCAAACTCACTGCATGAGTATGCATTCATTTATCATTAAAAACACATGCAAAGTTAGGCATCATAAAAGAGCCTGTGTCTCTAAGGAAGAAACTAACCATCACCTCAATTATGAGGTTAATTTAATTTTGTAGAAAATTAAGGGAGTATGTGGGAGGCGAACTATCTTCACACATACATAGATCTTGCTTTTCTCCAGAAGACAATCTTTGCACCACATTAGGATTCTCTTAAATAAGCATAAATATGACCCTAAATCTCAATTCCCAGTTTCCAATCATATAATTTTATTTGTCACAAATTACCTTTCTTGTTACCAGACTCATGTATCATTGAAAGAAACTTTCATCAAGAATCCTACAACCCAACTCCGATTTGAATAATTTCTAAAGGAATATTACCTTTTGCTTGAAGTAAGCTTTTGCTTTGGTGGAACCTTTGAGTATGCATTAAGTATCCTGTAAAAAAGAAATAAGAGTAAGAAAGGCAATAATTGAATCATCACCTATGCTAATGCAACAGCGCTATTAGCTGCAGAAACCATAAAAACAAAAGTTACAACCAAATCCAACATAAATGCAAAGCCATAGTTCCTTCCAACCGCAGGCCAGAATTAGGCTTTCACGACATCGTAAATTAAAATAGTAACAAAGGAGTTCAATCTAAAAGGTTTAACGAGATACGGGTTATACCTGCTGAAGAGATTGGCAACTTCTTCACATTCACGAGCATTGTAAAACCAAATACCATTAACTTCTTGTGACGCGTTTCGATATAATAAATATGGTACTTGCACTTCATACTCAAAATCCCCCAGTAAATTCTCCACTAGATTCTCTGCTCATATCAAAGCAATCGTCCAAAACCAAATCAAAATCCAAATTGAATTCTTCTAAACACCAACTTATCTAAAAACGAAAAACTAACAAAGAAGAACCTGTGTTACGCCGATTCATCACTATGAACTGGAACCGAGGTTGCGTATTCCTAAGAAGACACCAAAAGATCAGCTTAACACAATATTCCATCACAACACTAACTCTAATAATCCAAGTAACCATGCACACACACTAACTACCTCTTAACAACAAACAGCGATCCTTCAACGTCCTTGCGACTCTGCATCCAAAAAATATAACACAAAAAAACTTAAGAGATCCTAAAAAACTAAATCCGAAGAGAAACAAAGACAGGGATTGGGATCGGAGAACGGACCCACTGACTGCTCTCGATGTTGAACTCATAGAAAGTGACGTGAGCAGCAGTGATGAGAATCTCCTCAATAAACGGATCGATTCTTTGGAGAACCGTCAGATTGAGCATCTTGGTGCTCTGTTGATCTAAATTCGGCATCAACTTCCCTGTCTGCGACATTTTCGGTCCTGTCGGAAACCCTAGACTTTAAACCCAAATTATCCTCTATTTTCCCCGGAAAATACTGGTGAGAAAGAGAGAAGAGAAGGAAGACAGGTGTGTGACGGTGAAGGAATTATACTGTTCCGTTCAAGTGAAGAGAGTGAGGAAGACTTGGGAGATTATCGCCGGAGTGACGAAAAGATTCTTCTGTTGCTTGCATGAGAGGGCCTTTCTTGTAAGGGCCCATTTTTTAAAAAGTGAAATATACCCCAAACAAGAATTGTCGCCAATATCACAAATAAACTTACACATTTTTTTGTATAATTTTTTATCGTAATTCTTTCTG